>CALYLW010002765.1:31310-55213 GCA_944989445.1 Ampullaceana balthica | reverse complement strand
TTGCTTAGATAAGTTTATTGACTTTGAATTTTGACCTGATTTTGAATGGCAGTAAGTAATGTGAGGAAAATGATTTTTAAACTGTGATTCAATAAACATTCTCAAAAAAACAAATTATATACAAATTTTAAAAAATAAAATAAAAACTTGTACTTTGAAAAGAAGTACAATTTTTTTCAGTAAAAACGTTTATATTACAGAATAAATTATTTTTAAAACAAAACAAAAACAAAAACAAACAAACATAGGAATTTAGAAAAATCATCCAAATTATGGTTACTTTGTTCCAAGCACAACTCATTTTCTATGCATTTATTTCTGTGAGTTGTGACACAACTTTTACAGTAGAAAAATTCTTAATTATATACGCAGTAGGCCTCTGTTCAAACATGTCGCTTTAAAATCTTTATTGGTAATATTTTTAATGTCTTTTCATATTCATACATATTCATGGATAACCTTGTCAATATTTGTAAAGGTCGTTTAAAATCAAATTGGGAATAAAATTTCATTAAGGACCCCCGAGCGAAATTGATGCAGGATGTACATATCTCATATGGTCTAAAGATTTCAATCTGGTTCATGATGCACAGTATCGAAAGTTTAAACAAATTTGTATTTAGCTCATATACCATTAAAAAACTACATTAAGACCCCCGGCTCCAAGTGAGTAATAACATTTTTTTCAACGCCTGTTACAATCGTGGGCGTATACTCAACTTCCCAAACTTTTATGCTTCAACCTATGCGGGAAGTTGCAGCATTAGGGATGAGTCAGTTTTTGCATAACAAATAAACTTTATTTGGGCCCCCGGCAACCAGTGAGGGATGAATTAAATTTATTTTAGCCTGTTACCATCACGGGAGTGAACTCAACAACTTCCCAAAGTTTCATGCTTCGACTTACACGGTAAGTTGGTGAATTAGTGATGCGTCAGTTGTTATATAGCTCTTATAAGGAAATAGATACATTTGGGCCCCCGGCCCCTAAGTGACTGATATTTTTTTTCGCTTGTTACAATCACGGTTGGGTACTCAAAAACTTTCCAAAGTTTCATGCTTCTACCTGCAAGGAAAGTTGGAGAAATAGTAATGAGTTAGTTTTAATATAAGAAAAAAACTCAATTTGGGCAACAGGGCCCAGTGAGTGATGATTTAAATATTGTTTTCGCATGTTACCATGGCTGGAGTGTACTCAACAACTTCTCAAAGTTTCATGCTCCTACCTACACGGGAAGTTGGAGATTTAATTATGAGTCTGTTTCATACGCTTATATAAGGGGGAAAAATTACATTTGTGCACCCAGGGCCCCAGTGTGTGAAACTTTTATAATTTTATTCGCCTGTTACAAGAAGCGTAACTGTGTTTTCCGCGCCCTTGGCTATTACAGTTTTGGCGTCCTTGAAAAATAGTGAAAATACTAAATTATACAGAATAAATTGATTATTGAAGTATAAGTCCTCGGCATCATCGGCAAATGACACGATGCCACATTGTTGTTACGCCTCTGCCTCTTACCATCGCGTGAGAGTACTCAACAATTTTCCAAAGTTTAAAGCTTCTACCTACACGGGAAGTTGGAGCATTGGTGATGAGTAACTTTTTATATAGCTCTTATAAGAAAAAGCTACATTTGGGCCCCCATCCCCCAATGAGTGGGAATTTTAAAATTATTTTTCGCCTATTGAAGTGAACGTGTACTCAACAACGTCCCAAAGTTTCATGCTTCTACCCTAACCGGTAGTTGGAGACTTAGGGATGTGTCAGTCAGTCAGTCAATTTGTCAGTTAGATACTTTTTTTTTCTTTTTTTTGAACATTTGAAATTGTTTGAGCCACACAAAACTTCATTAAAATGTTTCGCTTGAATCTGCAATGTTGTTGTGTTGTTGTTTGTTCGTCCGTCTAAGTCGACGATGACAACTCTCATCATATTTGTATTTGGCCAGTGCTAGGCCGCCAAGCGTGTTCTCTGGTGGCTTATTAACCCTATTCTAGCACATAATTTGCGTCCGCAGGCCGGACAAGAGATGGATGGGATCCCTTCAAGAGGATTTTGGATACGGTCCTTCCTGGCTTGAGATTTTGTCTTGGTTGTCTATTAGCCTCACGGTCAGTTGCACAATTCCGTATCATATAACGCCAGTGGGCTCGGTTACTGACTGCTGCTTCCCATGAGTCATGCCCAATGTCAAAGGCCTTTAGAGCAGTTTTAAGTGCATCCTTCTAGTGCTTACGTAGACCTCTGCGTACTCTATGCCCTTCAGTAAGCTCACCTTAGAAGAGCCTCTTGGGCAGGTGATGGTCGAGCACGTGCACTACATGCCCTGCCCAGCGTAGTTGGCTCTTTATGAGGCTAGTGTGGATGCTGGGTAGTCCTTATCTGGCTAATATTTCGGTGTCTGGAACTTTTTCCTGCCATTTTAAATTGATATTTATTCTGGAAGAGGTTCAGCAACCTCGCATGGCGTTGGTATACAGTCCAAATTTCACATGCATATAGTAAGTTTGGGAGCAATACAGCTCTGTATACTTTTAGTTTTGTTTGGGTGCTGATTCCCCTTCTGTTCCAGACACTGTCATGCAATCTGCCAAATGCTGCGCTGGCCTTGGAGATTCTCACATTCACCTCATCATCAATATTAGCCTTCTGACGCAGTGTGCTGCTAAGGTAAATAAAGTGGCTCACTGTGTTGATTTTGTTGCCGTTGATGATTATATTAGGCTCAATATATGATTTGCCTGGGGCCGGCTGGTATAGAACTTCTGTCTTCATTGTACTGATGGTGAGTCCAAAGTTAGAGCACGCACTGGAAAATCTATCAACGCTTAGTTGCAGGTGTGCTTCAGAGTCCCCGTTGAGTAATCTGCAGATATAAGGTCAAGGATACTATCTGATTTGACCTTTATTTTTGCTTTGAGCTTCCTGAGGTTGAATGAACGACCATCAGTGGGATACCTAATGTCCAGTCCTTCAATTCTATCCCTGAAGACCTCTGAAAGCATGGTTGAGAACAAGAGGCTGAACAATTTGGACCTATTTTCCATTTATATAGACCTTAAAAAAGCCTTTAACACAGTCTGCATAGAGGGACTATGGAGGATCATGGCCGAGTATGGGTGTCCAAATAAGTATATTGCCATTGTAAGGCAATTCCATGATGGTATGCAGGCTCAAGTCTAGGCCTCTAAACCATTCCCTGTCACAAATGGTGTTAAGCAAGGCTGTGCTCTGACATCTGTAATTCAGGCCCAGACAATGGGACAACATCATTCTTTTTCGTTACCAAAAAATCGAAAATATATTTGTCTAAATAAGTGTTCAGTGCTGTTCCAGATCTTCTCCTTTACTATCACTCTACATATTATCAACTAACTCCGGAATTCTAAATTCATTCATTAACCAGCCTCGCAGGGTAGACTCTGCTAAATTAAGTTCCCAGGATATATCTGCTTGTTTTGCACCTTTCCCTTAAATTTAAGTCTTTAGGTGTTTGGTTTTCCAGCTCTTTCGAAAATGACATTTTAGATAAAAATTATTTTCAACTAGTAACTACAACTACACAGCAAAAATAAACGTTAAATAGAGGGAAAATCATACTTACATATTATATATTGCTATTTTACGTCTCAAAATTTGTGAGCCATGGAATTACCACAACGTAACCGATTTCGCCAAATAGGAAGCGTGACATGATTGTGCCATTTTTGTATCTACTCTTGCATAAAATAAATATTTTCTTGTTATGTTGCAAACTTGTTCTTCGTGTCTTTTCACCTCGTGAATGTTTTTATTTATTATTTTTTTTTGGTGTTAGTATGCAGCAAACTTATTTATGTCAATGTTGGACTCATCAATTTTTAATTCTTTGCTTAGGTTTGTAAGGCTTGGCACCAAGGCTTCGAAGACCCGGTATTGTGGAAGCTGAAGTTAATTGTATTCAAAGATAAAGAAGACAAACGAATATATGCTTTTCGAAGAACCAAACTGACATTTAATCTTATAGGCGGTACAGTATATTTGACTGTTATACTTTGGTTGAAACTTTAGTTTGGTCCTAATGACTGTAAGCAAATTGGGGCGTAGAGGGGGGGGGGACGTTAGGATGGCTGGTTTACCATCTTACACTCTTGCCAGGGGAGACAAACTACTATTCGTTAATTAATTAATAATAATAATAAATTGATCATTTATATTTTATATCTTTATATTTTAATTAACATTTTAAATAATTTTAAAATTTAAAGAACATTTGAGAATTTTATCTATACAAAATGCAAAATACTCGAACACAGTGTAATGACAACAATTAATTTAAGCTTTATTTTTGTAAACAAATACAAGTGCAATCGTTTCCGCTAATGCCTCAATTAGGATAAATAACATACAAATCTTACAGTGAATGATCTTCGATATATATTTTTTAAAAGTAATACACTGAGCTTCATCTATTCGCTATTTTGGTTTTTAAACATGAAATGTCCGAATAATTTGATTTTGACCCGTGCTATCTCCATGACGAAAGAAAAAACAATTATTTTCCGAAAATAACGATCTTGAATTATTATTTATAGCATAGCAATTTACAACTTTATCATTACTTTGCAATAAATTATATTATTTTATTTTTTTATAATAGATCCACGGTTTAATGGGTGAGGCAGGGGTGGGCAAACTACGGCCCGCGGGCTGCATGCGGCACGTCATAGCATTTTATGCGGCCCGTAGGCATATACATATTGCGATCTTATGTCGATGTTAGTTGTTTTTTTGTTTTGCTATATTTTTAAAAAAAAATATGAGTATTTGTTTCGAACCAAGGGGTATTAAATCGGTTTCATGGCCCCAAAATCGATTAGTGATTATTAGTCATTACTTATTAACATCTTTATTCGAAACTGCATTTCAGCTCAACTTGAAGTGGCATTTGTTTACGATTTACCTGTTGGCGATTTTGTAAAAATTGTAATTTAAAAGCGAATTGACATTGATTTAACCATAAGTGCTGCCAAAAAAGGAAGATTGAGGACGAATGTCATGTTTTTAATGACGAACGGACCACTAAATATTGCTTCACGAGCGTTGCCTGCAAAATAGTCTGCTTGCTGTGCCGTGAGTGTGTGAATTGATATTTGCAATTCACATTATGGAAAAGTTTAATAAACTGATTGTCAAACTTGAGGCAATAGCTTTTTTCGCATGAAATGTATGTGCATGATAAATCATTTCAGGCAAAACTCTCCCTGTTCTCCAAGCAAGCATGTTAAAACAGGTTATGCCATTTCCCTTCGCCTAAATAGAAAACCATTGCTGGTGAAATGTCTGATAAGTACAAATCTCTGTGGGATTTCTTGGCTGTCGAATTTGAAAGGAGGTTCCAAGACTTCAAGAAGCTGGAACCATTCTTCAATATCCTCAGTTCGACTTTTAGTGCAGAAGCTGATTCAGCCCCAAAGGATATACAGTTAGAGCTGCTTAACCTACAAGCAGATTATGACCTGAAGGAGAAGTTCAAGTCAGTTCTTCTGCTGGAGTTTTATGGATGTTTGCCAGCGGCAGCATTTCCGCACTTAAAAACTCAGCTGCCAAACTTTTGTCACTATTTTGGTCCACATACATCTGTCATCCATCTTTTTCTTGTATGAAAGTAAACACGTCTAAGAACAGATCGATGTTGACTGACTGCAATTTGAATGTAGTCATGCGAATCACAACTAGAAAACTGGTTCAACAGGTCTAGAAAATTATTCCAAATTGTGAACAGTTACATACTTATCATTATTTATAATTGTACTCTACGGTCAGCTTTTATATAAATTTTGTCCCTACTTCTTCATAGGTATTATGTCAGGTAACAAAAAAGGTTTATTGAACTAATAATGAATAATACAATCTTATTATCAAATTAGAAACTGTTTCAGTTTTTATTTTAAAATGTATTGTACATGTGTAATAGAGTGTGAATGTGAAATAAAATGAAAAATGCATGGTTATAATCATTAATTAATATTTATACGTTGTAAATTGTAAATGAAGTAGACAAAGTATATATGCGGCCCGCCTATAACAATACATTATTAAATGCGGCCCTCCGTAGAAAAAGTTTGCCCACCCCTGGGTTAAGGAATAGGGGAGGAAAAACTTGCATCATTCCAGAAGAAGTTGTGTAATACTTTAAAGGCTCATGACTTTTTTTAAAGCAACAGTTAATTTTTATCTTCTTTAACGTGGCCTTGCTATTGCTCACTCAATCATCTTTTCCATCAGCAAAGAGAGCTTTGGGCTTTGCCAGAAGTTGTTCAACGTATCTCAAAGATGTTGCGATGTATATAACAGGGACCTCAATGGAAGCCTTCTGGGACTTCTCAAGAGTGTTGAAACTTCTGCATGAAGCCAAACTTTATAAAATCATTGTGTCATATGGGCATAGCGAAAACAGATTTAACCGCTTTATCCAGCCTCTGGTTAAGTTAATCCAGAACCAACGGAATTTAAAAGTAAGTATGTGTGGCTAAGAATTGTGGATAAAAACAACTTGGTTACTTTGTATTAATAAATGTCGAAGGCTATAAGAAACAATTCTGTTTTCTACACTTCTTAGACTTTTTGTGTCAAATGATTTTAAGTTTTTTTCTTTACTTTTGATGTACTTGTGGTTATAGTTTGAAGAGCTTATATATATATATAATATATATATATATATATATATATATATTACAGTGGCCCAAAATTTTTTTTTCGATTTTTCTAAATTTAAGCCCTGCATTGTGTTCTGCCAGAAAAAAATAGTGTTTTCTGAAAAAAATGAATACAATCATGAAATATTTGGGGGTTGCACAAAGGCAATGAAAACATTGATTTGGTACTAAATAGTAATTTAATGGTTTATGTTGAATGTTTAGTGTTAAACATGAAATAACAACCTCAAAACAAATAAAATAATAGAATGCAACAAAGTGTTTACTATTTATGGACGTCATATTCACTGACTGCTTTTTGCTAGTCCAGTAACCACTGTGGTCTTCTTTGCATCCTGATATAATCGTCGGTGTTCTTGCACCACCTGAAGTAAGATTGCTTCTGCTCTTTTTTTCTGCATAAAACTTCATTGAAATCCTGAATCAGTTTCACTCCTCTTTCGGCTGTGTCATTAAGAACTTTCAAATTGGTTACAACCTGTTCTGCATGTTTGTATTCATTGTTGCTGCTTCATGTTTCAGGGGACATCTCCAGGAATGAATGTGGCAAATCAAGAATGGAGCAAAATTCCTTTGTATTGTTTGTAACAAAGAAGCTGATGGTCTGGTCTGCATAGAATCCATTGGAATCAAGACCCTGAGCTCGATTTGTAGATCCGGGTTTTTCTTGCATATTTTAAGCATCTGAACCTTTTGCTTGGGATCAATATTTCCATCCAAAAAAGCGAGGCCCACTGTAATTTCATTTAGATACCATAAATGTCGACTGAAAGCTTTTTTTGTGTGCTGATTTTCCAATAACTGAATTAACAGTGTTATATTTTTCTAAATCCTTCAGAAATTGTAGGTCATTTGATAGAGCCCTTGCTGGCTGTGGGGCTTGAAACCACAGTTTCATATAAGTACTGGAAACAAAAAATAGTAACTGAAACAGTCCTTGTTCTTCAGAAAGCTTCAGCTTAAACTGCTTCTTAAACATCCACATCTTGTTACAATAAATTATTCTTGCCATCCAACGTGGTCTGTGTACAGCTCCTGGAGCATGGAAATGAATCCCACGTGGCGGTGTTCCTCCAAGAAACATGGCAGCAAGTTCCAAAAATTCTCTGTAATCATCTCATGGATGACGAATTTGAAGATTGTCATTTGCAAACTGCAATGTGCTCTCTTTGAAAATATCTACTTCAGTCATCCCATCTGCAGTATCATAGGATCCCTTCTCCATAAAATGCCACTGCTCTTTAAATCGTTTAAAAAGTGAAATATCCGGTCCAGGTGAGGGCCCACTTATCTTCAATGCGGTAAACACTTTTTCCAGAATAATTTCCATCATATAGTGGCGGCAAGCAAGATGAATAAGACTTTTTTCAAGCAGCTTTTCAATTAAAACACATGCCCCTTTGTAATCCCCAGTGTTATTTGCTGTTGTGTCAAAACTTAATGCTACTACTTTTTCACAAATTCCCCAGTCCTTCAGACATTCAACTACAGCTTGAGCTTGACTGTCATCTGTCCCTGAAGCCAATTTTGGTACACCTAGCAAGCACTCTATTTGAAGTCCTGTTACAATCACTGGCAATCTCTCAACATTCTCCCTGGCTGTGAGATCTGGAAGCAATTTTCCATCCCAATGTACAGTTAATGGTACTTGTGGATCAAACAATTATTTAACTTCATGTGCTGTTTTTTTCCTAATCTCAGCTCTCACAAGCTGTACAGTACTTCGACTTAATGTCATGTCACTAACATCGTGACCAAGAGAATGAAATGTAGCAGCTAGTAAATGTACTGCTGTACGATCACTTTCCTTTATCCACTCCAGCCATGTATCCAATTCTTCTCTCCCTTTGGTCACGAAGAAATTCTAAATCTTGTGTTTGTTCTGTTAGTTTTTCAGCACTCTGATGGGCGGTGTCAAACAGTTTATCAATTTTTGAAGAACATGCAATTTCATTTGAAATCTGCTTCTCTGAGCGCCGATTCTTTGCTTTACTCAAACACTGCTACTGCTGATGGACTTTTAAAAGACGATTTTCTATGTGGTAGCTGTAAGCTGAAGGAATTGCAGCTTTCTGCCAGATAGTAAGAATTTCACTAACAGTTATTCTAGCTCAGTCTTTAAGAGTTTTATTGTTTTCTCCATGATGGTAGAAAAACACTGATAATGTCTCGCGAATTAAACAGTTACACATTATAAACATCAAAGAACAAAACATACTTTATTCAGGTTCATCAATATTCGGGATAAAATGTGGTAAATGGAGAACATACCTAAATTTTTAGAGAGCTTGTGCAACCTCTAAATTTCATCTGAAAATTATGAAATTTTATATTTCGAACTACTTTTTTTGTGGTAATCAAATGTGGGGTTAAATCAAAGAAAATAAAAAAAATAATGTTTGTCTATCTTTTTTGGGCCACTCTAAATATATATATATATATATATATATATATATATATATATATATATATATATAATATATATATATATATATGTATTAAGTCTTTATCCAAAATCATCATTTACTCATAAGATTATTTTATTTTAAAAACCTTTTTTAAAGGAATTTCGTACACTTAAATCCCTTTATGGCCTTGGGAATGGTTCGAAATTGCTAAGGATTTTGGCTGATGGTAATGGCAATACACTCCACTCACTTTTACTGGTCGATTTCTTCAAGGATCCGATTCCATTTAACCGTGTTGGTCCCCTTACAGAGGAATTAAAGGTAACTTTACGTCATTGAAGTTCTAAAAACTGCTGTTCACTAGTAAAGATTGAAAGATTAGACGATCGTATTTAATTTTTGTTTTTATTTTAAATATAATGTCATGGCTCAAAATAAAGACTTCTAAAGTTTATCTAGCGGTAGAGCGCTGGACTGTCGAACGGAGGAAAAAACTTGACTCACGGGCTTTCCAGCCTCGGTAGGCTAGGCCCCCGGAGCATTGTGCTAGCCACACAATCCCTTGCTCGTTAGTGGTGGCTCAATGAAAACGTGTGAACGCTACTTCACTTGCCCCTTAGGTCTTCATTGTCTGAAAAGGAGTTATTATTATTATAAAGTTTAAAAGGAAATTAACATGTCAATATTAAGGTTTGTTTTGCGTTTAATTCTTTATCAAGAGAAATGTTACTTAAATGATAGTGATAGTAAACTTTTCATTTAAGCTAAAAAAAAAGATTTGTAAATCTCAAGAATATTTCTTGTCCCTGAAACAGAGGTTCCACCTGTGTTATCCTGAACACCATCTTTTTAATACCATTTGTTATTATACCCTAGCTTCCTTTCCTATATAAACACATTTATTTATTATTATTTTTACTTTTTTCGTGCACCCAGCTGCCACAGTTTGCCCGAGCCACCTTTGCTTTTAGTGCTTCCCGGAGATACCCTCTTGGGTTCTGCCTTTGTGGTTTTCAATAATGGGAAAACAAATTTACTTTGCTATATTTATGACTCTGTTAAAAAAGGAAACTCAATTTAACGGTTAACAAATTTTTATGAATATTCAAAAAAAAATAAAGAAAACAAATGTCAAAAAATATTATTTTACTATTTCACTTAATATGTCTTTTTTTTCTTTTCTTTCAAAAATGTTATATCTTTAATTAAAAAAAAATCTTTAGCGTTTTCTTTTCTTACAAATCCAAGTGTTTTTATTTTCTAATTTCTACCATACCACATGCCATCTCATGCCATAACTAAATATTTTTTTTACCTATACACTTTCAGAAATTCACCAACCTAATTGAGATAAGATTTGATTATGAAATCTTAACGGATGATTTGGTTCACCATTGGAGTAAACATTGCCCATCACTTGCAGTCATTAGGCTTGATGTCAATAAACAAGGTACATAAATACGGTTTATAACCAAGGTATATAAACAAGGTTTAATAAACAAGGTATATAAACAAGGTTTAATAAACAAGGTATATAAACGAGGTGTTGTGTTGGTTTAAATTTGGTAACATAAATTCGTAGATCATAAAAAGTCTCCTTTCGGTTGTATCTGCCCGTTTGTTTAGTGAATAGTTGTTTTACAAAATACGACTTTCAACAGAATTCAATTGGATATTTGTCAAATTCGTTGAACGCTTTGTCTAATTATTATTTAAATAAAAAAGTACTTACGTAAAAAAGAAACACATACACGTACTTAACAATGGAGCGTTCGATATTAGCATGGCGATAATCCAGGAAATAGCGTTGAACATGTTAGGTGGAAGACGGAAATGGAGGACCACACACAGATTTTCGTATCAAACTACACACTAAAGGTAAACATGCGCACTAAGTAAACAAGAACACTATGTTAACATGTACACTGTGTTAACATGTACACTATGTTAACATGTACACTGTGTTAACATATACACTATGTTAACATGAACACTGTGTAAACTTGCAGCATACGAGTATGTTTACATTAACCATATATAAACATGAAAGCTAAGTATACTTGCAAATCATATAACACTCACACTATAAAACGCTCAGACCATGTATAAACGTAACACACACACACTATTTAAGCATTAATCCCAAGTAAACGTGCACACAACACAAACACACACGCTATGCAAACATGTCGTTATGGTTCTTATTAAACCTATGTAATTGCAACATAGAAGTGTGTTAAATTGTAAGAAATCAACAAAGGCTCACGTGCAAGAACTATTTAAGGCAATATTTCTAACAAAGTCCTTTTGTCATTTTCTCTCTTTCAGCCCATGTGACAAGTGACGAGGCGTGGCATGACTTAGTCCGGACTCACCCAGCTTTGATTGTGGAAATGACCGTACTACTCTGGAAAAAAACTGCTAATAAGATAGGTCTTGATGTTTTATCCAGAAATATGCCACTGCACAAATTATATTGGGAACACGTGCTTAAAGTTACGTCAAATTTTGAGGTACATCTAATATATAAAGCTCAGTTGGTGTTTGTATCTTTGTATGTTTGTATGTTTGTATGTTTGTATGTTTCACTTTTCGACTTTCTGTTAGACAATCACGGAAAAACCAAATGACGGACGGGGACCAAATTTGGCAGGACGGTTCCTTTTACCCTGAAGGTGGTTTTAAGTTAGTTTTTGTAAATGTCCCTTTTTGCCCGAATGCCGTAAATTAAATAATCAGAAAATGCAGAGACAAATAATAAAAAAATTTAACCTCATTTCTGTATTGAACATATTTACGCGGACGTTCAAATGCCGTTCAAAGCGAGTTACTTTTGGTGACGTTTTTTTCCCCAATACTTTATTTCCAGCGGTGCGCATTCAAAAAATATTATAATGTCTAATTACGGTGCGCACATTTTCGTGTACGCTTCATAATTTGAGGTGTGTAGTACAAAGAATTGTCATTTTCTTTACTGTTACTTTCTATATATTAGATAGACACGTAAACATATTTAATTACAACTGCCACACGATGCATTAGATTTAATTGTTTACACGTTTAAATTTAATTGCGAATTTGTTTTAATTATTTTCTGTTCCATAACTCGACATTTGATAAAAACCTATTTATTTAATAATTGTGTCAGTATTTTTTTCAAACTATTTAAATTTAGGCTACCGGACCTATTAACATAAGTAGATTAAACTAAATAAAGTGATCCTGAAAACGCTTAATTATTTTGTATTGCGAATTTAATATGTTATGTTCATTCCTTTGGTGATGGATTAACATACGTCAATTTAAAATCAATTATTGCCATGGTTTCACATGCGTTTTTAACATAAAGTTGATTTGTTTTGTTTGTTTTTTAAAAATTAGGAATAGTTTAAAGCCTAATTTCTTTATTTATCTTTATTATCTTTATCTCATAGACGCTGTTGCAAATATTGTATTAATAACAATTGTGTTACGATGCAGTGTCGTAAATATATAAGAGCTTTTTTAGAGACGACAGTGGCAGAGATCTTTTGGAAAAGTGTCAAAAAAGCAGTTGCCTTTTTTAATGGATACAAACAAACAAACATAAAATTATCAACTGAGCTTTATATATTACATATGCGTTTAAATTATATTATTTCAATTATTTTCACGATGCATTGTATGAATATTTTACATGCAATGAATAAAATTGGGATTTTAAAAAAAGTAATTCATAACTCGACATTTAATTAAAAACCATAGATGTAGCGAGTTTGTTTTATGTTGAAAGTGATGGCCTATGTCAAATAAACTTACACTTTAAAACAGTTTACTTAAGCTTTATATACACTATACATTATAAACTTTCAATACCAAATTTATTAACAAAACTTAACTAAATTTAATGAAGTGATCCTGAAAACGCTTAATTAATATGAATTGCGAATTGAATATGTTTTTATGTTCATTCCTTTGTATTCAGAATAGCATAGGCCATTTCTAAAATTGCCTTTTAATCATTTTTAAGATGCACTTAGGAACAGACGGTTGAATTTTTGTTTTTCATTTTTATTTTATTTTACAGATATAAAATCTGGTGTGTTTGTGTGCATTGAATATAATTTACAAAATATGATGCCTTATCCGAAATAGGGGACCAAAAAAATGATTCCTTTTTGAAATTATAAACATTGCTTATAAACCGTAAATATAAATAGTAAAATATGGAGACATCAAAAATGTTAAATATTATTTCCATGTGAAAACAGTTGTGAATACGTCAAAAGGGGGAGTTATTTTGTCCAGTACATTTACTTTATAACAAGACTTTATTTTATGCGGCCAGCTTTCTATATTGTCTAAATATGGTGTGCACATTTTTTTGATATCATTTTAATGCGACCGTTTTTTAAAAAAAAATTATTTTAGAAAGTACATTTAAATAATTGTGTATTTGCGCTATGAGTCACTTAGCTTTTGCCTTTTAAGGGATAGTGCCACATGTTCTTTATCTCATAGACGTGGTTACAAATATTATATAACTTACAATTGTGATACTATGCAGTTTCGTAATTATATATTAATTTTTTGAGTGACGAGGGTGGTAGAGCTCTTTCGGAAAACATATAAGTTATGTTAATTTTGTACAAGTGGGAATGAAATTGTAAATTTAGTTATTATGGTCGGCAAGAATCATTATTTAATAAATCATATCGTTTAAATAGTAAGGTTTCGTTAAAAGGCACTGCATTAAGTGAAAACAATCTTACGCGGTAAAATGGAATATCTCTGTTTCTCATAAGATTTTAACTAAATAGATGAATCTGAAATTTAACTTTCCAAATACAATTTTTAATAACCAGCAACTATTACTTGGATAAAGGGTCAGGACACTCCCGCTACAAAGTGCGGGTATTTTTCTAGTATGTAATATATAAATTCACGTATGTCTGTGTGTTTAAATGTATTCGCACTATGGGTGTTCCAGATTTCGGCTCCGGCTCCTGCAAATACGAAATCCGGCCATTTTTATAGATCCTGATCTGACTCTTGCAGAGTTTTATTTCATAAATCCAGGAAAATCCGGCAGGCCGGTAAAGTCATGAAATATATATAAATATAATGCCTTCGGCTCCAACAAATCTGGAATCCGGTCATTTTTAAAAATTCAGCTCTTTCATAAATGCGGCCGAATCCGGCTATGGCCAGATTTTAACAAATTGATTCCGGTACAACCCTTATTAGTACCTTAAACCTTAAACTACCATTCATCCGATCGCCTTGAAACTTTTGGAAGCTGTTGAATACGCTCCTAGGATGGTAACTAGCGAATAATAAAAAAAATAAAACAAAAATGACAGGGAAAAACAACGTTTTTGACAATAAGTCCCTTATATATAAGACAGAACTGAAAGTATTGATTATTTTCCAACGCGACAAACATTTACAGCCTGAAATTGAGTGGATTCCACCTGGTTAAAACATTTTTGACTTTTGTTTTTCGCCCGACGTACGAAGAGATCACGACAGAGATGACGACAAGATTTCGAAGTTAATATAAGGGATTTAAATATAACAAACCTGTAAGTGTGTACAGGTTCTACTTATTTAATATGTAACTCTTGTAGTCGTTCTCTCAATATATTATCTGGTATACAATAATCCACTGAAGAATTTGTTTCAATAAAACAACTTTAATATTTATACTTTGTACAATAATTATTATTAGATGTTATACAACGTGGAATTCTCGAACACACACATCACGTCCTTCCCTCGCGGAAACTATCTGACAACTGAATCGGCGAACCTTCTCAGCCAATGGGAAGGCTCCTCTCTTCCCGCGCTTAACACTCACATGACCTCTCCGTCATCCGATCACGCAATATACATGTGATGCATACATGAGAAAACCCGTAAAAAACAAAGTTTTTGACTATAAATCCCTTAAATATGATACATAACTAACAGTATTGATTATGTTCAAACGCAACAAACATTTACAGACTGAATCTGTCGTAACTCCCCTTTGCTTTATAACCCGGGGTGGGGGGAGGGGTAAGGTCTGGTCACCGATCGCTGGACCGAGCTCAGCGTGACATATAAAATGTAAACAAAAGCACCCGGTACATCTACGATGTGGCTTCAACGCTTGTACTGAACTGTCACGTGAAAAAAAACTGTGAAATTGAATTACATACGTTGTATAGAGATGAACTTAAAATGCATTAATTTAATTACGGTACGTTCGATCGATCTGAAATTTTTATACAATGCATTGTTAGGTAACACGAGTCCATGTATTAAATTTATGCTCGATGGCATTACGGTAAGTGTGTTATTTTTTACTTTTTATTTTTCGCCTGCCCGACGACGAACGACAGACTGAGAGAGAGACAGAGAGACACGATTTTGATGTTAATATAAGGTATTTAATAAAAAAAAACACAGTAAAAACAAAGTTTTAGCCTATAAATCCCTTATATGTTAGACAGAACTGAAAGTATTGGTTATGTTCCAATGCGACAAACATTTACAGCCTAAGACTGGGTGAAATCAACCTCCACGAGATGTGGTCATCGATGGCTGGCGTGAAGTCAAGTGACCCGTAAAATGTAAACAATAGCAACGCTACATATAGTTTATATAGATAAACAATAAGTGCATTAATTTAATAACTGTACGTTCGATCGATTTGAAATTTTGATACTATACATTGTTAGGTGACACGAGCCTATGTGCCAATTTCAGTTCGATTGCATTACGGAAGGTGGGTCATTTTTTCTTTTGTTTTTCCACCCTCCCGACCGACCGACCGCGAGCCCAAGACAGAGAGAGACGGTGGTGAAGTTAATATAAGGGATTTAAAAACGAACCCGTAAAAGTGTAAAAACAAAGTTTTTGACTATAAATCCCTTATTTATGAGACAGAACATAAAGGATTGATTATTTTTTTCCAACGCGACAAACATTTACAGCATGAAATGGAGTCAACTCCACACGGTTAAAACACGAGATGTGTTCACCGATGGCTGGCGTGAAGTCAAGTGACCCGTAAAATGTAAACAATAGCGACTTCTATATATAGTTTTATATAGATCAACTAAAAATGCATTAATTTAATTACGGTACGTTTGATCGATCTGAAATTTTTATACAATGCATTGTTAGGTGACACGAGTCCATGTATTAAATTTCTGCTCGATGGCATTACGATAAGTGTGTTATTTTTTACTTTTGTTTTTTCGCCTGCCCAACGACGAACGACAGACAGAGACAGACAGAGAGACACGATTTTGAAGTTAATATAAGGGATTTAATAAAACAACCCAGTAAAAACTAAGTTTTTGACTATAAATCCCTTATATGTTAGACATAACTGAAAGTATTGATTATGTTCCAACGCGACAAACATTTACAGCCTGAAACTGAGTGAATTAAACCTGACTAAAACACGAGATGTTGTCACCGATTGCTGGCGTTAAGTCAAGTGACCCGTAAAATGTAAACAATAGTGACTCCTACATATAGTTTTATATAGATAAACATAAAATCAAATAAGTTAATTACGGTACGTTAGATTGATCTGAAATTTTGACACAATGCATTGTTAGTTGTCACGGGTCTGTGTGCCAAAATTCAGCTCGATGGCATCACGGAAAAAGGGTCATTTTAAAATCCCTTATATTAACTTCACTGCCGTCTCTGTCTCTCTGTCTTGGGCGGGCACCGCGGAAAAACAGAAGTCAAATTGACGGGTCAATTGACTTCACGCCAGCTAGAGGTGAACACATCTCGTGTTTTAACCAGGTAAACCACCTGGAGTTGAGCTAACGCGTTGACGCCACCCGTCAATGTCCACACCCCCTCCCCCCAGTTTTAAAGCTAGGGGAGATAATTTCGGTTTCAGTCTGTAAATGTTTGTCGCGTTTGCACATAATCAATACTTTTAGTTATGTCTCATATATAAGGGATTTATAGTCAAAAACTTTGTTTTTTCGGGGTTGTTTTATTGACTTTTGTTTTTCTTCCCGCCCGACGATGAACGACAGAGAGACACGGCGGTGAAGTTAATATAAGGGATTTAAAAATCAATTATGATGACCGAGAAAACAATTTCTTTTCTTTTTAAGCAATATAAAAAACAACAACATAATTTTCGTGTTAAATACTTTTTAAATAGATGGACAAAATTTGGTATTGAAAATATTATTGGCCTATGTCACGATACTGTAAGGCACTAAGCTCACAGGGTTAATTTATTCTGGGCATGGCCTTCCTCAAATATTTTTTGCCGTTAACATTTATGGATTTATCACCAATCTATTTTACACAAATATTGATAAATATTGATACATATATTCATCATGATTCATATTGAAATAAACAGGTGTTCATAACTTTACCTCTTTCACAGATATGTCGCCCGTTGCCCTAAATACCATATCTTTACTTGTATAAGCTATTTAAGTATTATTTTATTCTTCTGATACCCATGAATCCTTTAGAAATTTCTTTATTACTTTTCAACAGAGGTTTCTAGCATAACTTTTTTTTTAAATATAAGGTTTATACATATTTTCATCATCTGTTATCTACAACATTTATCCCATAACCAAGAAATTTTAGAGAGTTGTTGATTCTCGTAAAATATTTTTCACAAATAACATTTACTACTTGATAAATAATTGCTTATGGACAAATCAAACCGCATAACAAGTTGGTGACATATATTTAAAAAAGCTATAGGGCATTTGAACTCTCGACGTCTATTATTTTTACCCCAGAAGCCCCAAATTCTTTTCTTAATATATATTTTTGTATAATAAAGGTTTAACACATTGTTTCCCATTTTATTTTACACGACCTGGAAAAAATAAACACACTGCATCATCCTGAAATAGTTAGAAATCTTCAGTGATTTTGAACTTCAAATCTTCCATTGTTTTGGCCCGGGGCTCTTAAAATCATTTTATTTATTTTGTAAATGTAAGATAAAAAAATAATGTTTTATTTATTTGATAGCCTTGAAATTTTAAAACTTGTTTTGATGACCCATATACATATATATATATATATATATATATATATATTAGGGCTGCGGAAATTAAAGATTAATTTCTTGAATAATCGTTAAAAATTGTATCGATTAAATTACGATTAAAATAATTTTAATCAATAAAAATTCGATTTAAATTTAAGGAAATGTTCGTCTTATTTTTTTTCTTTAATTTATTAAAAAATAATTAATTATTAATAATTGATAATAATTTATATATTTTTTAACGTACAAACTTCTCCCGCGTATTATATAATTTGTTAATTTATGTAGACGGGCATTTAATAAAATAAAATTTAGTGCAAAATATTATTTTTCAATGTCTATAAGACAGGGGGAAATTACTCAATAAAACCAAAACAAAAATGTCAAATATCTGTTTTTGTTACTTCGCTTCAGATGTTTAGTTTAATGACGTCATACATTTTAAATTTTGGTTTTAATCGAAATTAACGATTAATTCATGAAATTGGTAATTAATCGTTCAAAAGTTAACGATTAAATTTAAATCAATCGTTACTAGCCCTAATATATATATATATATATATATATATATAATATATATATATATATATATATATATATATATAAAGTTAAGTGTGCGCTTGATTGTATGTATGTGTGTGTTTTTTAATATCAAAACTTTATACACTTATAACTAAAAAAGTAGGCAAGAAAATATAGCATGATCATGTTTGTTAATTTATGTATGTTGCGATTTAGAATAGTTTCTCTTTATTTTAGCGATTCCAAAAATCTTCATCCATATATTTCTCTGATTTACAATTTATTTTTATGCTTTGAGAAAAAAATTTCATTACAATATAAATAGTACATCGTCAGGTATGTAAGAAAGTATTAAAATGGCTTTGATATCTTAGATGAATTTCATAGCATCCTGAAAAGAAAAAAAAAGACCCCCCCCCACAACAAAAAACAGAATTACTTCAAATTGGTTGACACACATTTCAATAAATAATGTACATGTAACATGTACAGAAATTTGCAAATCAAATAATGATAATTTTTTAATGGATAATTTTTTTCAGATAATCAGTTTTCTTCGTGGTTTGACTTGCTATCATAGAACACTAACTCTGCTTACCCTGAAGTTCTATCGTGTCAGTGGAATTCCCGATCCTACTGAAGTGCACAACATTCTTTCAGTGTTCAAAAAGCTGTAAGTTAATTTTATTGTGTGTTTACCTTGGTGGGCAGCAGAAACCACACACACACACACACTTTCCCCAACAAACTGCTTAAACTCAACACAAAACAAAAAAATTACGTACATTCCTATCTAAAATCACAATCCTCAACAACGAATCAAACTTGATTTTTCTGAAGATTCAATGAATGTAAGCATACACGAAATTATCGAATACACTCTTCATCGCCATCACACACGTCTGTCGCAACACACAAATTCTTCCAAACACACACAAATTTGAATAACACACACAATTGTCCCAACACCCCATGTCACATGATATAATTCCCTCACCGCCATACCCATCACAACGCAAAACCAATCTTCACACACAAGGCAGTTAAGTATGTTTTTACAGAAATAGATACGTCCACAAATTCAAGTAAAATTAAGTAAAGAAAACAAGAAACTCCCATCATTTTTAGGGGTGTACCTGATTTAGTCTCCGGCAAATCCAGAATCCGGCAATTTTTTTACAAATCCGGCTCCGGCTTCGACGGAATTTCACTTGGCCGGAAGAGCAATAATATATATATTTATACATACATATATATTTTCAGGGGGTTCTCAGGTTACGACGTTGATCCGTTCTTAAGAAACGTCGTAACCCGAATTTCAGTGTAAGTCGGAACATTGTTAAAAAAAATAATGTCAAGTACAGTACGTATGAAGCTATAAAAATTAAACAGTTAATAACATTAAAAAAGTAACTATAAATTGGAAAACAATTCCTTACCACGTGTAAAAAAAACGTTAAAAAAAAACACGAGAGAGAGAGAGAGACCGAGTGAGTGAGAGGACGAGAGAGAGAGAGAGAGTCAGTGCCAACAATCAAAATGTATATATATAATAGCTCCGGTTCATGCAAATCCAGAATCCGGCCATTTTTAGAAATCCGTCTCCGGCTCCAGCTTCGGTCGAATTTCACTTTATAAATCTGTCCAAAACCGGCTCGGACGGATGTCGAAAATTTAAATCGGGTACACCCCTAGTCATTTTATTATCCCCCTAATACATCCTTCCTCTCAGAAATTTTTACGCAACTACCACCCGAGACAAACCAAAAAGTCAAGTATTTCAAATACCTTAGCCAAGCGTCATTATCGACGATGCGTCATTGTACATTAAAGGGTCTCCACATAGTACTTCAAACAGGTAGAGATTTCATTCAGCGCTCTACCCCATTAACAACTTACATCAGGCTCGACAACAGCCCCCCGCCCCCCGCCCCCCACCCCAGAAAAAAACCACAACACACATGTCATGTCCAAAAAAGATCTACTCCCAAAATAGCGTGAAAGCGACATCCTACTGAAATTATTTTTGTAATTTGAAGACAGTGAGAGTAGGAGCCTTTCTGGGTTACATGGAATGGGAATATTTGTTACAGGTTGTTGTAGGCATCCGTTTAGATCTTGGTCAAAACTATTCGAATCATACAGCATTAAAATGTTTAAAGTAGTTTTTAATAAAAATAGAAAAGAATACTGATATCTTTCACTTATTGGTTGAATACCTTTTTTTATTAGACTGAAAGATTTAGGGGAAAAAAAGGTTATTTCTATTTTAAATTTATGTTATTTAGAGTTCTATAATGCCGTTCAAAAATGTTGATGTAATTTATTTTTTTAAATTGTATTTTATTATAAAAGATAGATATATTCAAATAAAAATATATTTGTATTTTTTAAATGTCAATGAGAATGCAACACCTAACTCTACATTAGCACCATATTAAAAGAAAATGTACTTTATTACTTAGCGAGACAAAGGATCAACAAAACCCTATTGTAATGATTCTAAAAGAGTAAGCAAGAATTAGTAAATCCTTTAAATTAACTTGTGGTGTCTGAGCCCTTGATTGCTTGCTTGCCGAAAAAACTTTGGATCAATTTTTAACCCACTTCCTCGTAAGCTAGCGAGCTGAAATTTTGCAGGCTTTTTTTTAATTGTCAAATCTAGCAAAATACTCGCGTATTGCAGCGGTATAAACAGGATTTCAGTTACCGTTGAGAACCCACTTAAAACAAATTCAAAACACCAATTGATTTCAATCTGGATCATGATTGATATACTACATATATTATCTTCCCCGACGTGTCTGTCTGTCGTGGTCCCGCGGAAAAAAAGAGTAAAAATGACACTTCCATGATCTTATCGAGCTGATAATTTACAATTGCGGGAGGGTACTCAGCAAATTCTCAAACGTTCACGCTCCTACCTACACGGGAAATTGTATATTTAATGATGACTCTGTTTTATGTAGCAAATATTAGGAAAAATAACTACATTTCGGCTCCCGGCCCCCTAGTGAGCGATAATTATATATGTTTTTCGCCTGTTACCATCGCGGGAGGATACTCAAGAACTTCCCAAAGTTTCATGCTTTTACTTACACGGTATGTTATAGAAATAGTGATGAGTCAGTTTTTTATATGAGAAAACAATACATTTTGGCCCTCGGCCCCCAGTAAATGATAATTTATAAAACAAAATTTCACCCATCACCATTCCCGGATGGGGGAGAGGGGGGGGGGTTCTCAGCAACATCCCAAAGTTTCATATTTCTGGCTACTCTGGAAATCGGAGAATTACTGATGCATCATATTTTATATAAAGAAAAAGATCTTCATTTTGGCCACCGACCCAAGGGAGTGATAATTCAATTTGTTTTATCACGTGTTACCATCGCGGGAGTGTACTCAACATTTTCCCAAAGTTTAATGCTTCTAATAGCCCGATAAAATTGAGAATTAGTTATTTTCAATGTTATTATAGCTCATTTAAGGAAAAAAATTATTTGGACCCGGCCTCCCGTTAGTGGGAATTTTAAAATAATTTTTCACGAATTATCGTCGGGAGAGTGTGCTCAATTACTTCACAATGTTTCATGCTTTTACATACACGGAAAATTGGAAAATTAGTAATGAATCAGATTTTAATAAAAGATAAAAAGTATTTTATGCCCCCGGCACCCAGTAAGTGATAGTTTAAATATTTTTTCGCCTTTTACCATCGCGGAAGTATACTCAAAATCTATCCAACGTTTCATACTTCTACCTACTCGGGAAATAGGAGAATTAATGATTTTCAATTTTTAAATAGCCCATATAACTGAAGAAAAAAAAACGTTTTTGGGCCCCCAGCCCCCATAAGCGTTAATTTGAAAATTATTTCTCCAATGATCGTCGGTAGAGTATGCTAAATAAATTTCGAAAGTTTCACGATTTTTACATACAAGGAAAATTGGAGAATTAGTGATGAGTCAGATTTTAATAAAAGAAAAAAATTACTTTGGGCCCCGGCCCCCAGTAAGTGATAATTTAAATATTTATTTTTTCGCTTGTTACCATTGCGGAAGTGTACTCAACAACTTTCCGAAATTTAATGCCTCTACCTACACGGGAAATTGGAGAATTAGTGATTTTTAGTTTTTTTTTAATTGCTCATATAAGGGAAAAACTTCTACCTACTCCTTAAATAGGAGAATTAGTGATTTTTAATTTTCATATAGCCATTATAAGAAAACTAAAAACGTTTTGGGCCCTCGGCCAACATGAGTGTGAATTTTAAAATTCTTTTCCGCCAATTATCATAGCGATAGGCTAT
Source organism: Ampullaceana balthica (assembly GCA_944989445.1). Classification (NCBI taxonomy): domain Eukaryota; kingdom Metazoa; phylum Mollusca; class Gastropoda; family Lymnaeidae; genus Ampullaceana; species Ampullaceana balthica. Next base: position 32,247 of record CALYLW010002765.1, on the reverse strand, counting down.
TTAACAACTTCAAAACTGTTTCATGCATCTACCTACACGGGAAATCGGAGAATTAATGATGATTCAGTTTTAAATATAAGAAAAAAACTACATTTGGGCCCCCGGCCAGCAGTAAATGATATTTAAAATATTGTTTTCGTCTGTTATCATCGCGGAACTTTATTAACAACTACCCAAAGTTTCATGCTTCTACCTACACGGGAAATGGAGATTAGTGATTTTCAGTTTTTATATAGCTCATATAAGGGAAAAGAAAACTTCATTTCGGCCCCCGGCCCCCAGGAAGTGATAATTTAAATATATTTTCGCCTTTACCATCGCGGGATTGTACTTAACAATTTTCCACATTTTCAAGCTTCTGCCTACTCGGGAAATAGGAGAATGCGTGATTTTCATATTTTATATATTCCATATAAGGAAAAAAACGTTCTTTGGGCCCCCGGCCCCCATGAGTGTGAATTTTAACATTATTTTACTCCAATTATGGTCGCCAGAGTCTACTCAACAATTTCCTAAAGTTTCTTCTACCTACCCGGGAAGTAGGAGAATTAGTGATGAGTGAGTCAGACGTGAGTGAGTCAGACAGTGAGTGAGTCAGACAGTGAGTGAGGGCTTTGGCTCTAATCAGTATAGATAAAGAACTCACATTTTTACACACATTATCTATTAGACTGATGTTAGTTTTTTAAAGGGCTTAAGTTTCTAATACAAAAATAAAATCTTGCAGTTTTTAAATCCTTAAAAAAATATCTTTATATTGAAATCTGTTTAATCTTTCAGACGGCCATACACAATAGAAGACACATACTTCTATGGACAGAAGTGGGGAATCTCAACATAACGTGGTTTTACACGTGGTTAATGGTAATTGTAAATTTCTAATTGGTTTCTACAAAATCGTTATACCTTATTCCATTAACAAAGATTGAAGAAAATA
>CALYLW010002765.1:0-31064 GCA_944989445.1 Ampullaceana balthica | reverse complement strand
CAATTTGTTAATTTTAAGTTTGATAAAGGAGTTAAATATTGTCAATCTAAAATAAAATTTAAAAAAAAACGTCATGAAAAAAAAACAAAAAAAACAAAACAAAAACAAACGAAACAAAAACAACCAATCAAAAACTCATTTGTCATTGCCATTTTCGTTTAACAATGTTTGACTTTCGATTACAGAGTACGTGCTTAAATGATAGAATTTAAAATGTTGTGTCGTTTATATTTAAAATTTCATTTAACCATTAATTTTTTGTTGTTTTAATTCATTAATTTGGTTTAGATTGTTTGAAAAGTATGTAACACACGACAGTATAAAAATGATTGTTGAGAGAAATGTTAAACCATAAACAACGCCTCTTCGTATTCGTATGATAGCACTAGATGAACCCGTTTGTAATTATAAAGTATTAACTTTGAAGAATAATTAATTAATCTTTTTCTGATGCATCTCTAAACGATAAAAAGATATCCGACATTGTGGGAGACATTTAAAAAAAATATGATTTAGATCAAGATATTTAGCAAATGTGATTAAAAGCACATGATGATTTTAAAGTTAAAGCGAGTTCAAGAAGATGTGTTAAAACATTATTAGAGAATTTGAAGTTAATTCTATTCTATAAAACACTTATGCGTTTGATTACTATTATCTTATATATTATAGACGCTCCATTAATACAGAAAATTGTTGCGTCCTTCAATTATCTTTTCTTTTTCATAGAAACCTGTGAAGGATTTTGTGTTATTCATTAACTCAATACTTGCAAGGTGTTTTTTTTTATTTTCTTCTTATTTTTTAGTGTTTCTGTTGTTCCTGTTGTGTTAATCATCTAAGCTATCATCGCAGCTTGTATTTCTATATAATTACACTTCCTTTTCATTTCTTTTCTTGTTTTAGTTGAAGGCGTATTATTCAGCGTGCAACCTCTCCAAGTTAAAATTCATATCAGGAAAGATAGAGAAATGAGATGTTTACATGTGAAAGCTGATTACTTTCCATAATAAATGACATACACATTTCTATTACAGTATTAAAATAGTTAATAAATAATATATATATATATATATATATATATATATATATATATATATATGCATATAAGGTCTTCATGCAAAATTACAAGGTATGAAATAAAATATAAAGTTTTCAAAGACTTTAACATGAATATAAATTTCAGCGAATCTCTATCAGTGTATAGTTGTCTACATTATAATAAGTTGTCTAATTTATAATAAGTATTATGATGTTTATAAACGTATTTAATATATGCTTTATCATATGGGTGCATAATTATAACATAAATTACTGTGATTTGACTTTTAAGACATATTTATTTTTACTAAGTTGATTCTGAAGATTTTGTTAAAAAAGTATGTATTATATGCTTTATGAGTGCTTAAATATAATATAAAATAATATGATTTTACTTTAAAGACGTATTTTTTAATAAAAGTGATCATGAAGAATTTTGATGACCGTTATGAAACTTGCCAAAAAATATTGTTTAAGGGTAAATTGCCCGCCAATAATACTAACTGATTTAGAAAATTCCAAAAGAATATAATTTAACTCCTGGAGGGGTAACAGAAGGAACATACGACTGTTATTAATACTATTTGAGCGCTGTTTAAGACCTGAGGCAGTAAGTTATTCTAACGTAACCACGCAGCGACGTATGCATAAGTAAAAGCCATATTAGTTTAGGGCATAGTTTAGGACTTAAGCTGCAAGGACTGGGATGTTTTGTTAGTTTTATCATGTTTTTGTATTATCTATTTATTTAACTCTAAATTTGAATAAACAGTCATTCGAATGAATTGTTATGTGATATTATATTTTAAAGTAAAAAACTTGTATTCATAATAAAATATACTTTGTTGAAAATTATTATTAAAAATGCGACTTCTAAACAACAATAAAAGTTTTTCTTTTCATTAATTTGATCATTGTACTTCAAGAAAATACAGAGAGTTAAATAAAAAAATGGACTTCAAATAAATATTTAATTTCAAAAATCATGATTACGAGTACTACAATAATTTTTTTAATAAAAATATACAAAGGAGTTACTACTTTATTTTATATTATCTTGTGCACCAATAACAAAACTTTACAATATTATGATATAAAGTTATTAAATTTAGTGTAGTTATTTTCGGAAAATATTATGAACATCAATCTATATGAAATGTACAACTGAATATCCTGCATCATATCCTGAAGAGAACAAAAAAGAATACTTATTAGAGACAGTTAACACCTGACAATAAATTTTAGGACATAAATGGGGATTTGAAGAGAGCCACTGCATGAGACATGCTTTTTGTTGACACCTATATTCTCCTCGCATCTCTACTCGTGAGAGTTGGATAATTACGTCTATCGGACCTGGCACAATCGCAGTGTTATTTTAAAGATCACAGTGTTATTTCACAGATAACAGTGTTATTTCACAGATCACAGTGTTATTTCATAGATCACAGTGTTATTTCATAGATCACAGTGTTATTTCAAAGATGGCAGTGTTATTTCAAAGATCACAGTGTTATTTCACGGATCAAAGTGTTATTTCATAGATCACAGTGTTATTTCAAAGATCACAGTGTTATTTCATAGATCACTGTTTTATTTCAAAGATCACAGTGTTATTTCATTGATCACAGTGTTATTTCATAGTTCACAGTGTTATTTCATAGTCACAGTGTTATTTCATAGATCGCAGTGTTATTTCATATATCACAGTGTATATTTCATAGATCACAGTGTTAATTCAAAGATCACAGTGTTATTTCATAGATCACAGTGTTATTTCATAGATCACAGTGCTATTTCACAGACATACGGCCATAGGTCTGAACATTTGGTATCTATGAGACCATCGTTGATTCCTGACACGTACAGAACGCAGTCCTCGTAACCAGATCCAGTTCTTGTTCCATTGGATTTGAAGAGAAGCGTCTTGGCCTCGTTAGTCAGCGTGGAGTTGTCTTCCTTCCAGATAAAATTGCCTTCCTTTAAGATATCGTCCATACCTATCCACGCGTCTGTTCCCACGTTGACAACTTGTCTCAGCATGTTGAGCTTATCAACAGTTTTGACCGACATCAGAAAAGCGCCCTTGGAGCCACACGCGATGTCTGCGGTCGAGTAGTTGACCGAGTGGTTGAAAAACCCTAATACAAACAACGGAAGTTTCCGTTAGCCAATATATTAAACCCTGTTGTTCATCACAGTTGACTTTGCTGTACAGGAAGGAAGAGTCGGAGCGGCTGCTGGTGTTTATGCTGAGTCCTGGAGAGCATTGAAGGGTATTTTTTGATTAAACACAAAACTACGTGACGTTGGGTAAAGGTTTCTGATGGTGAGTGCGCACATAACACATCAGACGTATGTATCCAGTTGTCAGTTGAACTTGATGAGCCCGACATTAAAATCTCTGTAACCGATAGAAAGTGACTAAAGAATTTCCATGTAAATGTATTTTGAGCAATCAGTGAACTCCTGTAGGATACATATAAGATGAAATTCAATCAATGCAAGGAACGCTAATACTTTTATAATCTTTGCAGTTTGAACTATTTTTTTAAAATATTGAATAGTCTATTGAAATGTATTCTTAATAAATTATTTAGAACCGAAAAAATGAAAATGTTAAGATTTAAAAAAAAACAAGCACACACTTTAATCCATTGAATTGTTCTCAAAGAAAATGTATCATTTAAAGAAGAACTGTAATGAAATCATTCTGAAGCACTAAAAATAATAATACAACAATTGCATTTTTGAAAGAAATTATCAAAATGCAAATTACGTGTAACTGTGGATTTACCCCATACAATATAATTAGTAAATTTGTTGATTTATCTTGCATTAGATATTTCTGATTTTATCAAAGTATTTTTGATACTATTTCCAAATAAAACTTGGTTTTTAAATGAAAAATGAAAAATAAGTTGTCCAGTCACAAATATTTTGTTTGTGTGTGTGTGGTGGGGGGAGAGGGGGGTTGAGAGAATTTGTCAGCTTCGGGATATTGGTAAGATTATTATTATATACATTGGGGACTTTCATTTTAAATAGAAGACTAATGCATCATACATGTATCCATGCTTTTTGTCTAGTCTTTCATATTTTAGAGTTTTAAATGTTGATAGTGTGTAAGCTTTCCTGATTTGATTAGACAATCCATACCAATCCCGAAGCCCCGACGGAAAGAACAAGAATTTGTGTGTGTTTGTTCTTGTATATGGAACAAAGAGTAATTGAACATTTTTAAAAGATATATTTATTTGCAAAGGATGTTTGTTTTCCGGCTTATCTTTGTTCACGGCTTTGGTATGCTACAATCACTACGAAAATTAAGTCTGTTTTTGTATGTTCATTTATTTTTAGACATCATCTATTATGCTTAGATTTAGGAGTAATACTAAACCAGAGGTGATCGAAACAAGGAATTCATTTCTATAAAAACAAAATTGCAATCGCCTTCACTAAATTTATTATCAATGAACCCAGTTTAATTTCGGTATGCATCTTTGTAGTTTAAATATAGATCTTAAAACATATGCGGAAACAGTTCTTTCAATTTTATGTATAAAACTTTAATACTTACACAATAAATAATATCCAAAGCAGCGAAAACACGCAACTGCTCTTCCACCATTTATCTGGTTGAAAGACATTTTGGATTTAAGACCATAACACGTGCGAATTTTCGAACATCTTGATTAAAAGAAAGAATTATAAATTGTGAGCTTTTAATAACTTGATAAATTTGAGTGTGTGTAAGAGTTTGGAGGGAGAGGATAACGATTTCAATTGTTTGGTCTTTTTGAAGTCAAAGCCTTATTGCTTATAGCATGAAATGACATTACTAGTCATTTTTGTTGTAAAAATTGCTATAGCAACAGGCATGCTTGGCTTCACACATAAATAGAGCGTTAATGAAAGAAAACATTTGTTTACATTTCACATGAAAGAAAGTTTTTATAAAAATAGCAGAAAACTGAAAGCAAAAAAGATCTTAAAGATTGATTTCTTAATCGATTTCCAGCATTATTTAAAACCTGTACTCAAACTAAACTTACAATTTAAACATTCTTTAAAAATATTGACAAGAGGCCAAGTTTAGTACACAAAGTATCGTCTCATTTCATTACATTTGTTTTTGGCTCTAGAAATGTATGTTCGAGATTTTACATTTATATTCATTAAAAGAGTTGCATTAAATGTCAGAAAGCTTAACGTAATTCCTGATTTTGAAATATTTAATGTTAATGTCGTTTTATTGATTTAGTGAGTACACACAACTAAAAGGATTTCCCTCGACAGAAAAGATTGGAGATTACGAGAAGTTTACCTTTCATTAACGCTTGTTGGAATAGCAATTTGGTCTGAAACATAATATTGATGAACTAAAAGGTAACTCGAACTTTTAAACTTACAATTAGGTTTTTATTAGAACGAATAGAAACATTTAAAGAACATGGCATTATTGAATTATTAATTATTTTGTTAAATTTGGTTTTAATTGATGAAATTTTTATGGGGCGGGGTATGATCTTGGAACTATGAATACTGAAAATATGTCTGAAACATCTCTATAGAATTTTTTTTAAAAGAAGGAAATCAATATAAATAAGGTACAAAGAAATGAATAAAAAAATATTATTAAACCGTTCTTTGTAATCATGGCTTTTTAAATAATTGAACTTACAGGTAACATTTATTTGGTGATTATGAAGTAGTGCAGAAAGTGTAAGTTCCTCAGAATAATGGTCCAACATAGACCTTTACTGCTGCAATTTATATTCATATACATTTGTCATAATTAAAGATCTGCTGTATTATTTTAATTATTAACCCAAGCGTTCCAGAATTAATTTAACGCCGAGTGTATCAGGCTGTGGTGCTTAATGGGTTAAACTTAGACGGTAGCTGATTGATCGAGGGTCATTTCCTTAGTTTTCGCAATGATTTTATATTCACAGTCAGAATCTAACGTGCCCGTGCGGAATAAGATGAGTTGTTGTTTTTTTGTTTTGTTGCTTTTAAATTATTCTTATATGTATTATATATATATATATATATATATATATATATATATATATAAATATATATATATATATATATATATATATATATATATAGCAGAGTGTGGTTTGATTTTGTAATGGAGTTTCAACTTTAGGTTTTAATTATTTTTTTGTCTATATTATAGGGCTTAGAACATGCTACTGATTTGTTAATGATGTACACAACATTTTATTCAGAAGCTGTTGTTTAGTTTATTAATATCAATGTATACTGACTAACTAAATGGAATTCCTTTTGCTCTTATTGTTACAGTTTACACAATCTTAAATGTTAACCTTAAAAAATAATGATTGTCTAATTTAGTTTGAATGTTTGTTTAATTATAATTATTTTTATGTTTTATTTGCCCGTGTCATGCTAATACGATCACAGAGTTTAGCCACCCGAGTTTATCCAAAAATCAGTGTGGTTTCCGGGATGGTCGGTCTGCCATAGACATTGTTTTCTCCATATGACAGCTACAGGAAAAATGCAGAGAGCAGAAGATGCAACTATACATCGCATTTGTCCATCTTACGAAAGCCTTTCATTTAGTCAGTCGCAGAGGGCTATTTAAAATCCCGGAAAAGTTGGCTGCCAACACCTACGCGCCATCATAGGACAAATTTATGAAAATATGAAGGGCACCGTGCATTTCGATGGAGCTATCTCAGAAGCGTCTCCAGTAACCAGCGGAGTAAAACAAGTGTGTGTACTCGCACCAACACTGTTCGCAATATTTTTCTTTTTATTGCTTCGATACGCATTCAAGGATAGCAGTGATGGAAACTGGTTACACACCAGAGCTGATGCAGGACATATCAACATTGCTCGCCTCCTAGCCGAAACCAAAAAGACAAATGTCCTAATTCACGAGCTACTTTTTGCGGACGATGCAGCAATGATAGCACAAACAGAAACTGGTTTGCGACAACTCGTGTCAAGCTTCTCCAACGCCTGCAGAGATTTTGGTATCCAAATGTGTTTCAAAAAGACAAACATCATGGCCCAAGACACATGTTTTCCTCCTACCATCAATGTCGACAATGAAATCTTTGAGGTTGTGGAAAGCTTCACCTACATGGGGTCCAATGTTTCCAACTCACTGTCCATCGAGGACGAAATAAACAGTAAAATTTGCAAAACAGCTGCAACTATGGCTAAACTAAATACACGGGTTAGGCAAAAAATCAAGCTAACGGTAGTAAACCAAACTGTGCGTCTTTAGAGTATGCGTCGTCAGTACACTGTTATACGGATGCGAAACATGGACCACTTATGCATCCTATGAGCGCAAGCTTAATAGTTTTCACTTGAGTTGCCTGTGTCGCATGCTTGGCATTAAATGGCAGGTCAAAGTGCTAAATAGTGAGGCCCTGAAACGTGCCAATATCAAAAGCATGTTCTTAATCCTTAGTGAAAGACGCCTCAGGTGGCTAGGGCATGTAAAAAGAATGAGTCTGGGTCGTATCCCCAAGGACCTCCTATATGGACAACTGGTATCGGGAAAGCGGAAAACAGGTCACCCACGTCTGCGATTTAAAGATGTCTGCCAGAGAGACATGAAAACAGCCAGAATAAACACAAGTGACTGGGAATGCAAAGCAGAAGGCCGATCTTCGTTGCGCACAGTTGTAAAAGGGGGCGTCATAGTAGCCGATGAGAAAAGGATGGTGGAGACTACAGACAGAATATCTAGAAGAAAGGCCAAAACACTGAAAAGGACAGAACTCGTGTACAAAAGCTGTGGACAAAATGTCACTAAAGCATAGGACTGCTCAACCACACGAGGAAATGCAACCCAACCAACAGGTGATGCACAATCGTCTCTCGAGACGGAAGGATTACGATATTATGTTATGTGCCTAGTTGAATTTGTATTTACATATATATATAAAATACCAGTGTATCACCTGTCAAAAATGACGTAAATTTTCAAAATAAATACACATCAGATTAAAAAGTAACGTAATAGAGAACTTTCATTTATGCTATTTATTCCTATTTTATTCATTTATTTGTCTATTGAACAATTTTATGCGGACTTTCGAAAAGAGTTATTTTTTGATGCAGCAAATTGTTGCGAAACTTTCTAAAATAGTAGCGCCACGGACAGGAAAGAAGGCACGTGACATAAATTGCAAATTATGTATATTAATAGTATGAATTTTAAAAATAAGAATATTATCTCCAACACTCACATCAAGCCTTTGTTTTTAAAAAAAAGCTACTAATATATCCACACAAATTCTGCTACGCAAAAAAGAAAAAAAGAAAAACACGCACACACGTAACACAACACACAAACACAAACGCAGAACACAACAGACACACACGCACTGAGACATTAAAAATAAACAAAAACATCCAGCACGTTTTGCACGTTTATAAATTCGATATTATCATTTTTACATAGAAAGTTAAATACGTGATTTACATTTTTTTAAAAATCTATAAAAACAAACATTGAAGATTAAAAAAATACAGACACAATAATATTTGCGTAACTGTGTGATTTTGTTTTTGTTGCTAAGGAGGAATTCTTCAATATTGTCGTAATTCAGCTTCAGCTAGCTGAAAGTCATCCAAGACTAACCTCACCTATGCATTCCTGCAGCTCAAAAGCTACAATGATAATATTTTTGATTATTGTGGTACAAGATAAAAATAAATATTTCAACCACCCGCCTAACCCATAAGCCAAGTTGGTGACCCGTGCGGAAACCAACAGCTGTGATCATCATCATTTGAAATATTAAGACCTTGATGAATTGTTTTAAACGTGCTGAAATCTGGATAACCCCCCCCTCCCCAAACCAATCGCTTTCACCAACAGAGTTTGTTCGTTAAAACAAATATTAATATAATCCAGAGAAGAATTCAAGAGATATGATGGCCTCGAGAAATCAAAATCATCCTAGGTTATTTATCATACGTTGCTAAATTTTATCTAAGTAGTTCCGCACTAATTGCTCGACGTGACCAAGTGGCAATTGGTTGACAATGCATCTACTAATGCAGTGCTTCTCAAAGTGGTGGTCCGCGGACCACTCCATGGGCCATCAACCGCCGGTCCTCAAAAGTTATCAAGAAAGGACATTTAACTGTATTTATAGTCGTCCATTTGCAACCAACCCAAAAGAATGTGTCGATTTTTGGCAATAAGCACATACAATGAAACAAATAAAATTAACTAAATTACATTTCATTGCCATGTCTGCACAGGGAAAATAGTGAACATGTCCCTGGAGCTATGGTAAAATTTCTGACGGTCCGTCATACTAAAAAGTTTGAGAAACACTGTACATGCATTGAAACTACAGTATCAAAGTGTGTAACTTCTCCCGACAGTGTAGGATTGTTTGACATGCGTTACTTGGAATCGTAATAGAAAACCTAGAATGATTCTGTATTTTGAGGCACCACATTACATCTATACTACATACGACCCGTAGCATGCGCCGCTGACATGCTCATAGATATTACAAAGAAAGGGAGGAAATAACGTACACAAACAGCATCTCGAAGAAATGGGAACAACGCAAATGAACGTTGGAGTGGGGACCCCCAAAGCATTTTCGGTCTCAAAACATGCGCACTGCGGTTGAGCCCCTCTCCCCCCCCCCTCTGCACCACCTTCACTTGAGAACCATTAACTTCGATTGATCGACCCTTGCGAGGATCATTCGTCATGCTTATTGTATCTCGTCTCGTGCTTGTCAGGACAATTTGAAATAATAAAACCATGATGAATGGTTTCTGGTGGATTATATACATAGATATAAAGAAAAGATATATTTCAGAGGTTTTACATGTTTTATCGATTATTTTCTTGAATGTTTCACAAAGTCAATCTCAATTTTTAAAGAAACTTTCAAAAGTAAATGATTAATTATTATAAAAACAAGACAATGATCTGCGAAAGATCATCTACATATCCTGTGTTTAGGGAGAATTTATCAATGCCTTAAAATACAAATCATATTTGTTCAATTTTATTCATTAACGTAAAAAATAAATAATTGTGCACATTAATGGTATGCTGTTTAATTAATTTCTGTTTAAATGTTACACATGTTTTCTCACTTTCATGTTAAACGATGATTAGTACAATAACGATTTAACGAAAAATATTTTGTGCATCCAAATTGTTCTTTACAGTAACGTGTCCCTCAACAGTGTTAAAAAAGTATTGTTTGCTCACACACATATGGTGATCTATCTGAACATTTTTCATCGTTAAGTAGTCTAGAGGGATGTTTATATTCGACACAGTCTTTCTTCGAGCCGCCGTTGTTGGGTTCATTAGCCATAAAAATCTGACCTGTCAATGAACCATCCAGTAGGCTTGAGTCCTCTATCCAAGTAAAGCACCCTTCCACATCCATGTCATTTAGACCGATCCACGCGTCTATGAAGGTAGTGGGCACTTCCTGTCTGATAATTTCAAGTTTGTCCATAGTTTTGATTGACATCAGGAAACTGTGTTTTTCTTTACATGACCTGACGGCTTCGGTGTAGTTGAGGGTTTCGTTGAATACCCCGATGCAAGCCGTGGTCGTATTGTGGAAACTGAGGTGAAATCCCTTTTGAAAATCACACACCGAGTTGAGGTACAGGTTTTCCTCTGGCGCTTGGAGGCGACCCGTGGCGCTTAGCTCAACCTCAGGATAACAGTGTCCGGTTTTGTTGTTGTACATGAAGGTTCTGATCCCGGAGGATCTGTTTAGTGCTTTCATGCCGCAAGACGTTGCAGATTTAACCTTCAATGATTGGCCAAAGGGTACAATTCTTAGATCACGTGATGTGTAGCGTTTGAACTTAAAAATAGATGTTGAATCATGTGATGCTGTGACCTTGAAGTTTAAGACGTAGAAAAAAACTGTGGAATGGAAAATGATTTGAAAAAATAATATTTCATCCTTTAACTAATATAAATTTTAAAATAAATCTAAAAAAGTACTTAAAAAAAATATCTAAATTTATTATATCATAATATTTGTGTTTGATTTGGGCCTAAGTAATTCATTGATCTACATAGTTATCGTATTAATACATGCAAATTTAAATATAAAAAAAAATTCGTATGAGTCTTCTGAAGAAAAAAAAAGTAATCACAAAAAGCAAAATAATATTTTTTAGTACACGTTTTTGTTAAAATGGCACATTCTTTTTATTTCATATATACATACGTAAATAAATAAATACATAAATAAATACATAAATAAATATATATATATGTATATATATATATATATATATATATATATATATATATAAAGATAGAAAGAAAGAGAGTTCATAATGATTCACGCATTGTTCGTGGGTCCCAAGGATTAATGAAAATATTATGTTCAAATCTCTCGCTGACTTAAGGTAGTGCTAACAAATAATGCAATCAAGAACAATTGTTTTTCTCTACTTATGACATTTTCTACTACTTACACAGTGAACAAAATATTTGTTCCATTGTAGCAACTGAAAACAACGAATTTCACGAACAGTTGATTACCTCAACGTCACGCATAAAATATAACAATTTATTAAAACTAAAATCATTCTCATTTTATAGTTGTATTGCTGAAGACATTATTACTCCATTTCCTGCAAAATGTATTCGTGGTTAATAGAATTGAATAAATCTTCAGTCTCACATCAAATGATTCAACTCCTGATAACACTGAAAATTATATTAAATTTGAAATTTGCGAATATAATTTAATCACTAGCATCTTTTCTTGTTGCATAGTATCGTACTTGAATATATCGCGGGATAGCTATATTTTATTTAAAGTCAAAATCAATATATTGAAAACATTGTAAGGCTTAAAACAAAAATCCCATTAGGAATGTTTGCATTGATTTCTGTCTTTTCATTTTTTATAATCCGTGTTCTAAGACTAGATTTTTCACTGAATATTTGCTATTGAATAGATTATAAGAAAAGAGCAATCTTTTTTAACAACTATTTGAAGCTTGTACATAGGCTTTTTCAAATGTGCGTTCACAAGTGCTTTTCAACGCATGACATCCAGAGGCGTAACTGGGTTTTTGAGGCCCTTGGCTAATTTATTTTTGGCGCCCTGTGTTTAAAATAAAAATACAGATTGGAGATTTAGCGGCGCCCTTTTGAACTGGCGCAGGCCGGGCCCATGGCAACTGCCTCAATGCCAAGCCGTTGTTACGCCACTGATGGCATCATCCATGATGTTAGACTTATGTTACCATAAAGTAAATAAATATTTCTGAGCACTAGTTATAGAATGTTCATGTAAATTTAACATGTAAATTGGAAAATTGTCTTGCGTTGAGATTTAACGCGAGCACATTTAATTCAGTGTTTCTCTAATCAATTACTCTCAGGGGCGTTATTAAAGATAGCGGTGTGTAATCTGTTTTCCCTATTCTATGGCAAACACTTTTTAAAAAATCAAACCAACACTAGACCCCACTAAAATTGTAAAGTTATTTATAATAAGGTATATTTTAAATAATTTGGAGAATAGTATGACATTTTTCAGATGTGTTCAATAAAAATTCAAAACATATTTTATTTTTCATTTTAAGAAAATAATTTCTTTTTTTAAAAAGGCGTGGATAAACAATTAAATGCTAACATTTGATACACTTCATCTTTCATAACATATTACATTACATATGTATATTATTTTTAATGCTCAATGTCATACAATATTTAAAAACAAAATATTCGAATGTATATCACTTTCCCTCCAACTTATTTCTTAAGTAATTAGACACAAATTAACGAAAATATCTTTCTGGCTAGGGCGATGAGTGTTTAGCATCACATGTGTTAATTCTCTTGATCGATTGTATATTATTAAAATTTGTCACATAATTTTACAGATTTCTTTTTGTTTCTTTTGTTTAGAGAAGTCTAAAAAACCGATGTAGTTGTTCTTCAATCAATGTTAGTATTTTACCATCAACGATTAGTGATGTTTGTAATTTTTTGCGGTACTGGGTTGTCTTTATCTTTTTTTAAGATATACTCGGAGTAAGTTACTTGAATACCTAGATGTCATCAAGTTTTTATATCGAAGACTCTTACGAAAGGTCACAGTTCATGGTTTAATATTTCTTGCAACAAGCATTATTTCTCTTTGGCTTTTATTTACTTTCGCAAACAAACTAATCCAAACAAGGTAATTAAAACAGGGTAAACGTGTATCATACAATGACAATAATAAGGTAACGGGACACAAAATAGAAAATTCTATCATATATTTTTATACTGAGTAATTCCAAGTCAACAGGAATTTAACGAAAGTGACAACCACATAAAATATTCTTTGTATACAAATTTCAATGAAACATTTATTCAATTTATTTTTTTACCCTTTCTAGAACTTTAAACTTATTGGTGAAAAAATCGCACATACAAATTAACATTGTAAATTGTTGATACGAAATCCAACACCTCAAGTAATAACAGCACAAATTCACGATATAGACACAATAGAAAAAAACAAAAAACAATCTATCATGATAACCTCTCTCGGCAAAATATAAAAAAAAGTGTTTATGCTTAGTGTGATTATGAAATGCAAACTATCTTTGATAAGATAAAAAAATAAACGTTCACAAAATTGACATATGCAAGAGCAAAGGGGAAAAAATGTAATTTAAAATTTTAAAATTGCAAAGAAATAACACAAATAAATTTAAAACATTTTATACTTTTATTTCTAAAAATTTAGGCATTTACTTTGTTAATACAAAACGACCGTCACAAAGGATTGTGTTATGGTCACGCGGTTTGAATGGTATGACTAATGTAATATATATATATATATATATATATATATATATATATATATATATATATATATATATATATATATATATATATTATATATATATATAAATACAAGAAATGTACCCCATGCGTCGCAGCGGGAGTGTTCTACCCTCAAAAGTTTTATTAATGTAGTTGAAAATATGAAAATTATTATTTGTTATGTCTTTTTGTGTACGCGACGATTTAAATTGGGACTTCTGGTTATAATACAAGCAAATTTTGTGCTGAGCTTACTCTCGAGAATACAACTTTTAGTTGGTCAGATATATACCTATGAAAAATGAAATTATCTAAGTTTAAGACAATTTTACGTAATATAAAGAGCTCTAAGAAACTAAACAAACAATTTAATAGGGTATAAATTTAATTTAAAATCCTGCATACACACATTTATCTTAGGTATAGATCCAACATAGACCATGATTGAATTTGGAATAAAATAAATGTTGTCTTTAATTAGCTGATAGAACTTTTAGGAATAAAGACTGATAAATCAATATAAACAATAAAATACATACATCAAGACTAGTTTGATACATATTTTGTTCCCTTTTCTCCACTTCAATTAACGGTCCTATTTACAGATGGTTACCCATAATTACTATGTGGCTGTTTTAATAAGGGATCAATTATTTGATTATTTACGTTTTCCGATCAGACATTATATTTTGTAAATTATATCGTTAAGCCTATTTTTTTTATCCCCACCCCTGTTCCTCCAGTTTTTTTCCTTGAAATTATATAATTTATTTGCCAAGTATATTTAAAATGGATCTATTTGCTTAAAAACATATTTGAAACATATATACACTTATTAAAGAAAAATGATTTTTGTATCGTGGACAGAAAGGAGTAGACATATAAATTTCAAACCGATGTAAAATTCAAATGAGTTATCAGGTTGATGTGAACAATGTTTGGTCTAGATATATCCATCAGTCCAGTAGTCAATGATTAGATAGTATTAATTTAGCTAATATAAGAGTAAGCGATTTCACTCAATTTTACTTTTAGTTCAGTCGTGCTTAATTTTATTAAGTAAAGTAGAAAGCACTAATTTGAAAAAACCCAAGGAGAGGTCTTAGGCTTTTGTTAGTACAGAAAAAGGACACTTAAATTAAGTGAATCAAAAATTATAAATATATATTAGGGCTGCAAAAATTAACGTTTAATTTCTCGATTAACCGTTAAAATTTGTATCGATTAAAATTATTTTAACCGATAAAAAATCGATTAAAGTTAAAGAAAAAATGTATAATATTTTTTTAAAGTTTTATTAATAAATAATTAATTATATAATTAATAATAATGTTTATAATTTTTTTAAGTACAAACTTCTCCCGCGTAATATTATACTTTATTTTATTACTTTATGTGGACCGGCAGACGTCAACTAAAAAATTGCTGACATCATCAGCGCAGTTAAATTTAAACATATAACTAGAAAGTTGAGCAAACATTTAGTTTTTAAGCTAACTGCGGATGGTAAAGTCAAAAATGGTGAAAAAGTTTACTGTGTTCACTTCAATAAACAATTCTCGTTTAAAGGATCAAATACATCGCTGACGTACCACCTTCAGCACAAACATCCGATCAAGTATCAACACATTGTCATAAAATTTAGTTCAAAATATACGTAATTTTCAATGTGCGTGAGAAATGTTCAGTTTAATGACGTCATAAATTTCTATTTTTGGCTTTAATCGAAATTATCGATTAATTAATCAGTTAAATGTATATAAAATATATACTACGCTTTAGTAATACAAAACTAAAATTTGAGTTAAAATGAACACTTTTGAAGTCTTATAAGGTATAAGTTGTTATCAAATAAATATTTATTTTAATTATTTTTTTCTATTAACTACCTAGGCTAACAGGAAAAGAGAAATGTGTAAATGAATACCCCAAAAAATTAATGAACCTCAAACAACTATTTTTAAGAAATCCTGAGACATTCTCTTACCTCATCTTTGTGTTGAAAAACAAAGATCGCAGTTCCACTCTAAATAGACCAAAGGATTAGCCTGGCTTAAAATAACAGTGTGTGGGTCTTCATCTATGCTGTTATAGGCATGAATCTCAACCAACAAGTTTGGGTGTGTACCGACCAAGGCCTGCCATATCTCATTATATGGGAAATAACATGGGAGATCGATGGTCACAACAGGAGTTTTCGTAGTAAAGTCTTTGAAAACTTTTAGATACCAATAAATATTTAATTATATTTTTAAACAGCTTATCAGTAGACACAACTGTTCATTTAATATAAAAACGAGCCATCGGTGGAAAGATACACTATAAATCAAATAATTTTTATAACTTTCATGTGGAGTGGTATCAGCAGCACTGATCATAAAGTTATAATTAGTCCTGTCCGAGAAACTATCTCAGCAACTATATTCTAACCCAGAGTAACTGAAAGCTCAGGAACGGCCCTTCTGATGGGGCCGCCTAGACACACTGGACAACGGTAACAAATAGTCACCGATACCCCCAATAATTTCCTTTTTACCCCGAATCGGGTAATTTAACCCCTTAATTAATTGTTAATTTCGATTAAAGTTAAAGCCAAAAATTGAAATTTATCTTGTCATAAGTAAGATTTATTACAACACTTGTTGAAAATCGAAATAACACTGGAATATATTCTTTTAACCCACAACGCAAACATACAAGTGTATTGAAATTATTTGGTTCAACTGATGAGAGAGTCTTATTGACAATGTAACCAGCTGAGCTGAACAATCGTTCACATAGCTTTAGATTGTCTCAGCTGAAATGTCTGATACTGTAGTGTATGTTTGTTTTGCAGGTGGTATGTAACCGAAGTGTTAGAGCCATGGTAGCAATTTTCCCTTTAAGCAGTGCGGCTGCGCAGATATTTGACCGACGCCACGCAGGAGTTTAGAATCACGTGCAGCATATTTTGTAAAATATTTCACAAAAATTGGACGTTGTACAACTGTGCACACAAGTTTTTTTTATTTTAAACTTTGCTCAAGTACCAAAGAAGCTTAGACTTAGAGGGAATATTGCATGGCATGCAAACTATTTCTCTCAATGGACGCAATAAACTTTATCATCATTTCGAACACTCACGTTAGTCAATAGTTTAAAATCAAAATGTTCGTGTAATCGTCCGAAAATTAGTTTATGTTTATCGCCTAAAATATTTTTTTGATTTCTTCAAGTTCATTTATAAGTTGCGGATCGATTTATCGTAATTTTTTTTAATTGTTACAATTTTGTAACGATTAATGGAGAAATTAATCGTTAATTTCCGCAGCCCTAATATATATATATATACATATATATATATATATATAACTAATTTCTCATTCCAAAAGAAAATAAACACAAAAATTTAACTCTGAAGATTAAAAGTCTTGAGATCACCATCTAATTTCATAGATGTCATCCCAATGCTTTGTTCGTGTGTAAATTCCGAATCGCTACTTCTAAATTATAGAGTGCTGTAAAAAAAAATAAAAAAAAATAGAAAATCCTTTTTAGGTTTGAAAAACAATATTCCACATTTTTATTTTTGCATCTTTATTTTCAAAATAAATAAATATGTTCTTATTACTTTTTGATGTTGTTTTTTTTAAAATTAAATAGTGTCATTTTAAATCTTTAAATGTTTTAAATGAAAGAATTATAGATACAATGTTTGTCTTGTTTTAGTTTGATTTATTTTAAAAATAGAAACATTATCCTTACCAAAAGACAAAATGTAGTTCTTTAAAAAATATAAATAAATAATGTACATGATTCTCAACGGTACTAATTTCGTAAAGGATTTTTTTTTAAAATTATTAACTTAGTTTTTAGTAATTACTATCAGGCGTGGAACACTATCTCTTAAATAAGGCGTAATCTCCTGAATACAACTCGTCTTCGTTGTTAAAATGCTTTATCGCCTTCAGACTTCGATTTTTAAAGAATGTATAATTTAACTGATACCTAAAGTACCGTATATAGTCTACTCTTTCACAAGCCGACCTTTTTTTGGACAAAATCTATGGGGAAAAGTTGGGGGGTTGGCTTAAGAAAGGGTCATAGGTGATTTCTGCATTGATATTGAATGTCGGTATTGTTATTGTATCAATGTACTTTTCTACATACTACAAAATTCGATTGCTCTACCAGAAGCTATAATATATTATTAAAAATCTGCACTTACCTTATTTAATCATTTTATTTAATTTTATGAACGTTTTAATAAATTGTTTTACACATGTTCTTTCCAACAATGACTTTAATGTACGCGCTTTCGTCACTGTTTACCAAATATTTTTTTTAATTTAAATACCCGTAACTCTTGCCTAACAAAGAGCATAACGACAAAGATAGGCAGTACAAAGTAAACAATCATATTGACCGATTTAGCTTATAGTTTGGTACACATTTTAAAAAAAAATAAGACAGCTTATACAAAATGGTACACATTTTTTTAAAATTTTGTATAAGCTGTCCGATTATTTTGGGGAGTCGGTTTTGCGATCGGGTTATACACTTGTATTACTTTTCTCTTCCAAAAGTGGGGCGTCGGCTTATGAACGTATGGGCAATAGAACGAGTATATACTGTAGTTAAAATTCGAGACACTAATAAAACTAGGCTAGCGTGGGTAAAACTTGCTTCATAAGTTAAATGACAGATATTGATTCACGGATTTGTAAGTACGGAAAGTGTTCCAATCAAAGCAATAGGTAATAAAAAATCGTTGAGTGTTTAATTTTTTAAGCGCAATAAAGAAGAAATAAGAACTTTAAAAATGGCAAAATACAAAAGAAAAACCACAAGCATGTTTGTATCCTTTATCTAACATACAATAGGTTATGGCTGCAGAGTCAGATTAAAACGTGATGTTGCCCTCAGCTATTCAATAAATGGGTCCATTTATAAGTCCAGATATTCTATGTCAGAGCCAAATATAATTATTGGTAACCGAGATGGTTAAACTGAAATAAAATTAAGAATAATATTAATAAATTAATAATACAAATTAAGATAATAAAATATATTTTTTTTTAAAAACCATTCGATTTATAACAAAATTTAAAATGCAAAGTCAGATAAAAGAGACAAAAGTCCTTTTAAAACGCACATTTAAACGCATATTTAAGGCTTAATATCAAATATGAAAAATCGACCAGAATCCCTTGATGTCATTAATGAACGGCACCTGATGCAACATTGACCTTTTCATCTATTTTATATTTTTGGTCAGCAAATGAAAATTTTATTTGTCTGTACCGAATCGGAATTCCAGATGTGTTATTTATGTAATAAAGAATAAAATTATGTAGTTTGAAATGACCTAACTCCGCAACATTAAGAACAATTTAACTAAGTGAATATTATTTTTTGTAATTAATGTGAAGAAATTTTTTTTAAAACTCATCATTACAATTGAATGATCTGTTTATTAAGTTATTAAAATCAGAATTATTGGGTATCGGAATTAAGGGATTGCTTGTTCGATCAGCAGGAAACTTGATTGATTGGTAATTAATCGCCCTTAGATAGTCTTAACTGTCACAAACACTCTTTTACAGCAGTTTATTAAATGTTATAGACACGATACTATATTAAATAAACGCTAATTTTAAGAAATTTCCCACTGCATTTTTGAAACACTAGTTGGCACTATCACTCTAAAACATGGATGTACAGCAAATTTAGAAATGCCCTTTACTCGTTTATAATATTTATTTATTTGGTGATATTATCTGAATTTACACAGTCAAAAAAAACATACAATCTTTTTCAATGTAACATGAATAAATTTAAACATATATTTTATTTAAACCGCTGAAGCAAAACCAGCTATTGCAATTGGAAGAAAAAATGCCGTCCTAAAAAGGGACAGAAAAATGTATAACTAAATGCTTTTCCTCATACTCAATGGTACTTACCGAAATTTTATAGAGACTTTTTTGAAAATCACATATAATAATTTTGAAAATTAAATTCAGAGGGAATAAAAGGAAGCTTGCATTTTGTAATCGTCAATTCGATTCACATCACTTCTTAAAACGAGACCTGGCTGTTTGAAGAAAATGCCACCTACAAAAAGACAGATGATGCGTGATGATCGTGGAAACTCATATTACCTAAGAAATTCTCATGAATCCACTGTCCAAAACAATGGAACAGAACAACAACTTCATTCGTGGGCCAGTCATCCTGCAACTAAATTGCATAATATTTCAGATAACAATATTTCAGATAAGATAACAATGTTATTTCATAGATTACGGTGGTATTTTAAATATCAGTGTTATTCCATAGATCATAGTGTTAGTTCATAGATCAGTGTTATATCATAGATCACAGTGTTATTTCATAGTTCACAGTGTTATTTCAATGATCACAGTGTTATTTCATAGTTCACAGTGTTATTTCAATGATCATAGTGTTATTTGATAGATCAGTGTTATATCATAGATCACAGTGTTATATCATAGATCACAGTGTTATTTCATAGTTCACAGTGTTATTTCAATGATCATAGTGTTATTTCATAGTTCAGTGTTATATCATAGATCACAGTGTTATTTCATAGAGTACAGTGTTATTTCACAGACATACAGCCAGAGGTCTGTACATTTGGTATCTATGAGACCATCGTTGATCCCAGACACGTACAGAACGCATTCTTCATAACCAGATCCGGTTCTTGTTCCATTGGATTTGAAGAGAAGCGTCTTGGCCTCGTTAGTCAGCGTGGAGTTGTCTTCCTTCCAGATAAATTGCCTTCCTTTAAGATATCGTCAACACCTATCCACGCGTCTGTTCCCACGTTGACAACTTGTCTCAGCATGTTGAGCTTGTCAACAGTTTTGACCGACATAAAAAAAGCGCCCTTGGAGCCACACGCAATGTCTGCGGTCGAGTAGTTGACCGAGTTGTTGAAAACCCCAATACAAGCTACGGAAGTTCCGTTAGCCAATATCTGAAACCCTTTTGTTTCATCACAGTTGACTTTGCTGTACAGGAAGGAAGATTTGGGGCGACTACTGGTGTTTATGGAAAAAATGAAAATGTTACGATAAAAAACAACAACAACACTTTAATCCATTGAATTGTTCTCAAAGAAAATGTATCATTTAAAGAAGAACTGTAATGAAATCATTCATAAGCACTAAAATAATAATACAACAATTGCATTTCTGAAAGAAATGATCAAAATGAAATTTATGGTTAACTGTGCATTTAGCCCATAAAATATAATTAGTAAAATTGTTGATTTATCTGGCATTAGAATTGTATGATTTTATTAAAGTAGTTATGATACTATTTCCAAATAAAACTTGGTTTTTAAAGGAAAAATGAAAAATAAGTTGTCCAGTCACAAATATGTTGTTTGTGTGTGTGTGGTGGGGGAGAGGGGGGTTGAGAGAAATTTGCCAGCTTCGGGATAAAGGTAAGATTATTATTAAATACATTGGAGACTTTAATTTTATATAGAAAATTACTGCATCATACACGTATCCATGCTTTTTTGTCTAGTCTTTCATATTTTAGAGTTTTAAATGTTGATAGTGTGTAAGATTTCCTGATTTGATTAGACAATCCATACCAATCCCGAAGCCCCGACGGGAAGAACAAGAATTTGTGTGTGTTTGTTCTTGTATATGGAAAAAAGAATAATTGAACATTTTTAAAAGATACTTTTATTCGCAAAGGACGCTTTTTTACGGCTTATCTTTGTACACGGCTTTGGTATGCTACAATCACTACGAAAATTAAGTCTGTTTTTGTATGTTCATTTTTTTAGACATCATCTATTATGCTTAGAGTTAGGAGTAATACTAAACCAGAAGTGATCGCAGCAAGGAACTCATTTCTATAGAAACAAAATCGCCTTAACTAAATTCATTATCAGTGAACCCAGCTTAATTTCGGTATGCATCTTTGTAGTTTAAATATAGATCTTAAAACATATGTTCAAACAGTTCTTTTAATTTTATGTATAAAACTTCAATACTTACACAATATATAATATCCAAAGAAGCAAAAACCAGCAACTGATCCTCCACCATTTATCTGGTTGAAAGACATTTTGCATTTAAGACCATAACACGTACGACATTTCGAACATCTTGATTTAAAGATAGAAATATAAATTGTGAGCTATTTATAGTTTCATAAATTTGAGTGTGTGTAAGGGGTTGAAAGGAGATGATCACGATTTTAATTATTTGGTCTTTTTGAAGTCAAAGCCTTAAAGTTTATAGCATGAAATGACATTTACTAGTCATTCATGTTGTAACATCTACCATAGCAACAGACATGCTTGGCTTCACAAATAAATAGAGCGTTAATGAAAGAAAACATTTGGTTACATTTTACATGAAAGAAAGTTTATATAAAAATAGCAGAAAATTGAAAGCAAAAAAGATCTTAAAGATTGATTTCTTAACCGTGTTCCAGCATTATTTAAAACCTGTACTCAAACTAACCTTGCAATTTAAACATTCTTTAAAAATATTGACAAGAGGCCAAGTTCAGTACACAAAGTATTGTCTCATTTCATTACATTTGTTTTTGGCTCTAGAAATGTATGTTCGAGATTTTACATTTATATTCATTAAAAGAGTTGCACTAAATGTCAGAAAGCTTAACGTAATTCCTGGTTTTGAAATATTTAATGTTAATGTCGTTTTATTGATTTCGTGAGTACACAAAACTAAAAGGATTTCTCCCACAGAAAATATTGGAGATCACGAGATATTTGTTTACCTTTCCTTAACGCTTGTTGGAATAGCAATTTGATCTGAAGCATAATATTGATGAACTGAAAGGTAACTCGAACTTTTAAACTTACAATGAGGTTTTTTTTTAAAAAAAAGAATACAAACATGTAAATAACATGGCATTATTGATTTCTTAATTATTTTTTTTCGGATTTAAGGGATGAAATGTTTATGGGGTCGGGGGATATGATCTTGGAATTATGATTACTGACATTATTTCTGAAACGTCTGTATATATTTTTTTAAAGATGAAAACAACGTAAATAAGGTACACAGAAATGATTTTAAAAAAATAATAATAAACAGTTATTTTAGGTCCTGGCTTTTATGATAATTGAACTTACAGGTAACATTAATTTGGTGATTTTGAAGCAATGCATAAAGTTTAAGTTCCAAAATAATGTTCCAACATATACCTTTACTGCTGCAATTTAATTTCATAAAAAATTTGTCATAATTAAAGATCTGCTTTATTATGTTAATTATTAACCCAAGCGTTCCAGAATTAATGAACGCTGAGTGTACCAGGCTGTGGTACTTAATGGGTTAAACTTAGTCGTTGGCCGATTGATGGAGGGTTAATTCATTAGTTTGTAGCAAATATTTAATATTCTCAGTGGAAATCTAACGTTTCCATGCCATTTGAGACGAGTTTTTTGGTTGTATTTCTTCAAATAGCAGAGTGTGATTTCTATATGCAGCTACAACTTTCGGATTTAATTATTTTTTTCTATATATGTTAGTGCGAAGCACATGATACTGGTTTATTCAAGATGAACAAAACATTTTATTCAGAAGCAGTTGTTTAGTTTATTATTTACAATGTGTACTGACTAACTAAATGGAATACTTTTTGTTCTTATTTACACATTCTACACAATCTTAAAGGTTTACCTTAAAAAAAAAGAATTATTGTCTAATTCAATATGAATATTTGTTTTATTATTATTATTTTTTTGTCATGTGCCCGTGTCATACTAACACAATTACAGAGTTTAGTTACCCGAGTTTATCCAAAATCTCAGTGTGGTTTCCTTGCTGGTTGGTCTACTATAGAGGTGGCATTTTTCATACGACAGCTCCAGGAAAAATAAAGCGAGCAGCAGATGCCAATATATATTGCCTTTGTGGATCGAATGAAAGCCTTTGATTTAGTCAGTCACAGAGGGCTATTTCAAATCATGGAAAAAGCTGAGTACCCCACAACTACTGGCCATCATCAGAATGTTCCATGAAAATATTCAGGGTACAGTGCATTTTGATGGAGCTAAGTCAGAAGCGTTTCCAGTCACCAGCAGAGTTAAACAAGGTTGTGTAGTGGCACCAACACTGTTCGCAATATTCTTCTATGTATTGCTTCGATACGCATTCAAGGATAGCAGTGATGGAATCTGGTTGCACACCAGAGCTGATGAAGGACATTTCAACACTGCTCGCCTCCGAGCCGAAAACCAAAAAGACAGATGTCCTAATTCGTGAGCTACGTTTTGCGGACGATGCGGCACTGACAGCACACACAGAAACTGGTTTGCAACAACTCGTGTCAAGCTTCTCAAACGCCTGCAAAGAATATGGTCTGCAAATCAGCTTGAAAAAGACAAACACTCATGGCCCAAGACGCATGTTCTCCTCCTACCAACAATATCGACAATAAACATTTGGAGGTTGTGGACAACTGCACCTACAATGAGTCCAAGGTTTCCGACTCACTGTCCATCGAGGACGACATAAACAGTATAATTGTCAAAGCAGCTGCCACTATGGCTAAACTAAATACATGCTAAATATGAAACTAATGGAGAAAACCAAACTGTGTCTATCGGGCCTGCGTCATCAGTACGCTGTTATAGGGTTGGTCATTATTTACATTATTTACCGGAAGTCTAATAATAGAATTAAATAAAAATGTGTTTTTACATCCGGGTAATGTGTAAGGTCGGTTAGTAAACTTGTCTCCGCTATTCCGATATAAATTGAGCTTTTTTTGTGTCCAACAACTTGTTTACAAGCGTATACATAGGAAATGTTATGTATCCAAAAAATTTGCAATTTTTTTCCACAGTCTTTCCAAACACATGCGTGTATATAATAAACATTTTTGTTGGAGGAAAAGGTCCTACAGACAATATTCAAAACCTTAATTTTATAGAATTTTAAATAAAAATATAAGTATAAGGTTATATTATTGAATATATTATATAATGCGAAATAGAACGTCATTGCGAGAGTGAATTTAATTTAATATGTAAATGGATAAGTGACTATGAATATACTTTTTTAGTTAATTCGCTCGTTCGTTCGTGAATTTTATTCATTCGTACTATTTAATTTACTACTTATACTAATGATGTAATTAGAATTAATGTCATAATCGAAGTGTTTATTACTAATAAATACTAAGGCATATAAATTTTATATGAAACAATGAAAAAAAATGTATATTAAATATAAGTTTGCTAGGACTAGTACTAGTACTAGTGACTAGTTGTAATGCTAACGGCTCCAACTATCGAATCTCGCTTACACTTATTTAAAAAAATGCGTAAGCTTTATTTATATAAATTTTTAAAATTAAAATATTAATATAATTTTAAATTATATGATATATTATATTATGTGAAATGGAACGTCCTTGCGAGTATGATTTATGAATTTTATGTAAATAAATTAGAGACTCTGCTCTGACTGAGGCTCTAGTTCTAATTCATTTCCACGTTCGTCCGTGAACTTTAATATTTCATACTATTTACTTATTTACTACTAATACTAACGATGTAATTATAATTAAAGTCATAATCTTAGTGTAATTTTATTACTAATAAATACCAAGGAATTTATGTTTATAAGGACCAAGGAAAACAATCAATATTAAAATAAATATATGTGTTAATAATTGACTACTATTACGCTAGGACTAATGTTTACCATAGTTACGACTATCGAACGACCGCATACACATGTTTAGGCTTATGTATTTAAGTTTTAAGTCTTCGGCATTTTAAATAATTTATTCAGCTGCAAAACTAAGTGTAAAGAAATATTCTTTTGCAAAAAAAATTGCACTTAGAATATTGTTTTTAGTTATATCTGTGTATCAAAATACACTGTTGTAATGGATGTTTCAGAAATGTTGGACCTGAATCTACAAATAGCCCAATGACCGAATGAGTTATGACGTTTTCCGGTCCTAGAAATGATCAACCCTATACAGGAATGAAACATGGACCGCTTATATGTACCATGATTGCAAGCTTAATAGCTTTCACTTGAGTCGCATCCTTGGCATTAAATGGCAAGACCAAGTGCCAAATAATGAGGTCCCTGATGCGTCTCAATATCCAAAGCATGTTCTCAATCCATAGTGAAAGACGCCTAAGATGGCCAGGACATGTAACAAGAATGATCATGTCTCGTATCCCCAAGGACCTCCTATATGGAGATCTGGCATCGGGGAAAGCGGAAGACAGGTCACCCACGTCTTCGATTTAAAGATGTCTGCCAGAGTGAAATGGAAGCAGCCAGAATAAACACAAGTGACTGGGAATGCAAAGCAGAAGGCCGATCTTCGTGGCGCACAGTTGTAAAAGAGGGCGTCATAGTAGCCGAGGAGCGAAGGATGTCGGAGGCTACAGACAGAAGAGCTAGAAGAAAGGCCAACACATTGGGAAGCACAGAACTCGTGTGTAAAAGCTGTGGTAAAGACTGTCACTAAAGCATAGGACTGCTCAGCCACACGAGGAAATGCAACCAAACCCAATTTGTG
This sequence comes from Ampullaceana balthica, assembly GCA_944989445.1. Classification (NCBI taxonomy): domain Eukaryota; kingdom Metazoa; phylum Mollusca; class Gastropoda; family Lymnaeidae; genus Ampullaceana; species Ampullaceana balthica. The sequence goes on along the minus strand of CALYLW010002765.1, from coordinate 4,627 downwards.
ATGCACCATCTTCTCTCGAGACTGAAGGATACCGATACTATTATATGTGCCTGGTTGAATTGTATTTACATATATATAAAATATAGTATGAACTTTTAAAATAAGAATGTAATCTCCAACACTCACATTAAGCTTTTTTTTTAAAAACGACAAATATAACCACACAAACACTCACAAGCAAAAAATAAAAGAAAGAAAAATACGCACACACGTAACACAACACACACACACGCACAGAACACGACAGAGACACATGCACTGAGAAATACAAGATAGACAAAAATGTCCTGCACGTTTATACATTCGCTATTATCATTTTATGTTGAAAGTTAAATACATGATTTACATTTTTTTTAAATCTATGAAAAAAGAAACATTAATCAAACAAAAAATACAGAAGCAATAACACTTGCGTAACTGTGTGATTTTTTTTTAAAATTACTAAGGAGGAATTCTTCGGTATTGTATTTCAGCTTCAGCTTGCTGAAAGTCATCCAAGACTAACCTAACCTATGCACACATGCAACTTAAAAACTACAATGATAATGTTTTTGATTACTGGGGTACAAGATAAAAATAAATATTTCATCTACCCGCCTAACGCAAAAGCCAAGTTAGTGACCTGTGCGGAAACCAACAGCTGTGATCAACATCATTTGAAATATTAAGACCTTGATGAAATGTTTCAAACGTCCAAATATCTAGAGAAAATCCCCCCCCTCCTCCCCACACCAATCGCTTTCACCAACAGAAATTGTTGGTTAAAGCAAATATTAAAATAACCCAGAGAAGCATTCAAGAGATTTGATGGCAACAAGAAATCAAAATCCTCCTATGTTAATTATCATATGTTGCTAACATTTCGCTAAGTAGTTCCCCACTGATTGGTCAACGTGACCAAGTGGTGACCATGCATCAAAAGTACATGCATCACAAAGACATTATCAAAGTATTCAGCTTCTCCCGACAATAGGAATGTTTGGCATTCATGACTAGGAATCGTAATATAAAACCTGGAAATGATTCTGTATTTTGAGACACCGCATTACATCTATACTAGATACGACCCGCGGTGTATCATACGCCTCAGAATTTTTCATATATAATAGTGCAAAGGAATGGGGGGAAAAGAACGGAAATAAACAGCAGCAGGAAGAATTGAGAACATCTCGAGTGAACGTTGAGGGGAATTTCGGACGCATTTTCGGTCTGGAAACATGCGCACTGTGGTTGAACCCCCAACCTGCTCCACCCTCGCTTGCCAACCAAAAACTGATATTGGTCGACCCTTGCATGGTTTATTCGTCATGCTTATTTTCTCTCTTCTTTTTCTGCTTGTCTTAATTTCTGGTGCATTATATATGTAGATATTAAAGATAAAGTACTGAAGTACTACATGTATTATCGATTTCTTTCTTGAATGTTTTACAAATTCAATCTCAATTTAAAAAATATAAGAAAGACAGTTTAAAAAGTAAACGCTTGAGTATTATAAAAACGAGAAAATGATCCGCAAAAGATCTCCTACATCCACCCGTGTTTAGGGAAAATTGATCGTTGCTTTTAAAAAACAAATCATTATTACTTAATTTTATTCTTTTACCTTTAGAAAAAAATAATTGTGCACATTTATTGTCTTCTGTTTAATTCTTTTTCTGTTTTAAATGTTAAACTTGTTTTCTAACGTTCATGTTAAACGATGATTAGTAGTACAATAGCGAGTTAATGAAAAATAGTTTTTTCATCCAAAAGATTGTAAAATAACTTGTCCCAATACGGTGCTAATAAAGTATTGTTTGCTCACACACATATGGTGACTTGTCTGAACATGTGTCATCGTTAAGTAGTCTATCGGGATGTTTATATTCGACACAGTCTTCATTCGAGCTGCCGTCGTTGGGTTCATTAGCCATAAAAGTCTGACCTTTCAATGAGTTATTAAGTTGGCTGAAGTCCTCTATCCACGTAAAGTACCCTTCCATAGCCATGTCATCTAGACCGATCCACGCGTCTATTAAGGTACTGGGGACTTCCTGTCTGAGTATTTCAAGTTTATCTATTGTTTTGATTGACATGAGGAAACTTTGTTTTTCTTTACATGACCTGACGGCGTTGGTGTAGTTGAGGGTTTCGTTGAAGAAACCGATGCAAGCAGTGGTCGTGTTGTGGGAACTAAGGTGAAATCCCTTTTGATAGTCACACACCGAGTTGAGGTACAGGTTTTCCTCTGGCGCTTGGAGGCGACCCGTGGCGCTTAGCTCAACCTCGGGATAACATTGTCCGGTTTTGTTGTTGTACATGAAGGATCTGATCACAGAGGACCAGGTCAGCGCTTTCATGGCGCAAGAGGTGGCAGATTTAACCTGCAATGATTTGCCAGGAAGTACGATTCTTAGATCATTTGACGTGTAGCGTTTGAACCTACAAATAGACGTTGAAGCGAATGATTCTGTGCCCTTGAAGTTTAGGACGTAAACACAAACTGTAAAATAGAAACCAACAAATCGTAGATATTTTATTATATAAATAATATAATTTATAAAATAAAATAACACTTATTTGTTAAAAAAATTATTAAAGTTCATTACGTCATAATTTTTGTGTTTGATTTGGGACTTCGTAAGTAATACACGTTCATAATTATTGTATTAAGGGTGTCAATTTAAAAAAAAATAATAATTTTTGCTAGTTTTCTGAAGAAAACAAAATTGATCATAAAATGCAAATTAATATTTTTAAGTATACTTTTTTGTGAAATGATAAACTCATTTAAACGTTATATATATATTAGGTCTGCGGAAAATAACGATTAATTTCTGGATTAATCGTTACACATTTTAAATATTAAATTATATTTTAACGATTATTTACACATCACTTAAAAATTATGGGAAGTCATAAAGTAAAAAAAAATAGCGGCCAATAAATAATAACAAATTTCCTGACGATTACAAGAACATTTTGGTTTTAAACTATTGACTGACGGGAATGTTCAAAATGTTCTTGTTGTAGTTCATTCAAGAACACGTGTTTTATTTCCTTATGATATTTTCTAATTTATTTTCTAATTCTTACCTAGTGAAAAAAATATTTTCTCCATTGTAGCAAATCACTTTTTAAAAATATTTAATTCAGAACGACAAATTTTCCCAAAAGCTGACTAACTAACGTAATTTTTCAGACATTTATTGAGACTAAAATCATTCTAATGTTACAGTTGTATTGATAAGAAATAAATGCTACATTTCACTCCAGAATGTATTCCAGGATAATAGAATTAAATAAATCTTCAGTTTCACATCAAATGATCCTGATCACACTGAAAATTGTATGAAATTTTTAAAATGCGAATAAAAATTTCACCACCAGCATATTTTTATTGTTGTATAGTATCGTACTTGAATATATCGCGAGATAGCTATATTTTATCATAAGCCAAAATCAATATCTTTAAAACTTTTATTGGCTTAAAACAAAACAACGCATTAGGAATGTTTGCATTGATTTAAATCTTTTCATTCTTATAATGTCCGTGTTCTAAGACTAATATCTCCCACCGTAGTTTGCTATTGAATATACCAAAAGAAAAGAGTAATCCTTTTTTACAAATATTTGTATATAGGCCTTTTCAAATGGACGTTAACGAGTTCTTTTCAACGCATGGCATCATCCATGACGTTAGACTATGTTAAAAGATAGTAAATAAATATATTTGAGCACTTTTTTTGTAAAATGTTTATGTAAATTTAAAATGTACATTTTAGCTTTGTCTGGCGTTCAGATTTAATGTGAGCATATTTACTTCCTGTTCTCTTAATGCAAATAATCTCAGAAGCACTGTTAAAAATTGCAGTGTATAATCTTTTTTTTTCTTTATTCTATGTTGAAAGGACACATGTTTTGGATTGCAGCTACCTTTAAAGAAAAATCAAAGCTCAATTAGACCCAGATATATTTTAAAAGTAATTTATAAAAAGGTACATTTTTAATATGAGAAGATTAGTATGATTTGTTTCAGATTTGATAAATAAAAATTCAAAATATATCTTTTTCATATTACGGTAAGAAATTAAATTCTTTTTAAAAGAAATTCATTGGATAAACAATTACATGCTAATACAGTATTTGTAACACTTCAGCTTTCATGACATATGACATTATATATGTTTACTATAGGTAATAGTAAATGTCATACAAATATGAATTATTAAATATTCTACTGTGTGTCACACTACATATAAGGCTACTAAATATCATTAAAAAATATCATGCTATTTTTAAAAATATATTTCAATACTGAACGCCATACTTTAGACCGTGTTACGTATCCTTTATCCACTGCATTAATACAAAGCCTTAATTCCAAACGTAATAGAAAAAGAACCCATTTTCTATATTAATTTGTTTTCTACTTATCGTCAAAGGCAGATCGATATTAACACGAGAGTTTAGAGCCGCCTACCTCTTTGTTTGACGTCATCAGCTCCCACCAAACACAATCATCAATCAATAGGTGCAGCCCTCCACCCCCACCCTCCCTGTATCGATCAAGAGATTGAAAGCAGATGGCTATGACGGGATCAAACTGACAAAGTCACAATCAGCAATGATAGGAGTTTGTCTCTGG
>CALYLW010002764.1:0-31071 GCA_944989445.1 Ampullaceana balthica | reverse complement strand
TGTTTGTATGTTTGTCTGTTTCACTTTTCGACTTTCTGTTAGACAATCACGGAAAAACCAAATGACGGACGGGGACCAAATTTGGCAGGACGGTTCCTTTTACCCTGAAGGTGGTTTTAAGTTAGTTTTTGTAATTGTCCCTTTTGCCCGAATGCCGTAAATTAAATAATCAGAAAATGCAGAGACAAAGAATAAAAAATTTAACCTCATTTCTGTATTGAACAAATTTACGCGGACGTTCAAATGCCGTTCAAAGCGAGTTACTTTTGGTGACGTTTTTTTTCCCCAATGCCAATACTTTATTTTCAGCCGTGCGCATTCAAAAAATATTATAATGTCTAGATACGGTGCGCACATTTTCGTGTACGCTTCATAATTTGAGCTGTGTAGTACAAAGAATTGTCATTTTCTTTACTGTTACTTTCTATATATTAGATAGACACGTAAACATATTTAATTACAACTGCCACAAAGAGGCATTAGATTTAATTGTTTACACGTTTAAATTTAATTGCGAATTTGTTTTAATTATTTTCTGTTCCATAACTCGACATTTAATGAAAAACCTATTTATGTAATAATTGTGTCGGTATTTTTTTCAAGGCTTCATTTTTAGCGGTGCACGTTTTAAAATCTTTTATCGCCTGATTACTGTGCGCACATTTTCGTGTACGCATCTTAAATTTAGCTGTGTCCTATTAATATAACATTTATATTTTGTTTGTCTTTTACATAAGCTGTTGTCTTTTACATAACCTATACACTTATACTATTTAAACTTAGGCTACCGGACTTATTAACATAAGTAGATTAAACTAAATAAAGTGATCCTGAAAACGCTTAATTATATTGTATTGCGAATTGAATATGATATGTTCATTCCTTTGATGATGGATTAACATAAGCCATTTTTAAAATCGATTATTGTGATGGTTTCACATGAATTTTTAACATAAAATTGATTTGTTTTGTTTGTTTTTTAAAATTAGGAATATAGCCTAATTTTTTTAAATTTATCTTTATTATCTTTATCTCATAGACGCTGTTGCAAATATTGTATTAATTACAATTGTGTTACATTGCAGTGTCGTAAATATATAAGAGCTTTTTTAGTGACGACAGTGGCAGAGATCTTTTGGAAAAAATGTCAACAAAGCAGTGGCCCTTTTTTAATGGATACAAACAAACAAACATAAAAATATCAACTGAGCTTTATATATTACATATGCGTTTAAATTATTTTATTTCAATTATTTTCACGATGCATTGTATTAATATTTTACATGCTGAATAAAGTTTGGATTTTTTAAAATTTAAATCATAACTCGACATTCAATTAAAAAACATAGATGTAGCGAGTATATTTTATGTTGAAAGTGATGGCCTATGTCAAATAAACGTACACTTTAAAACTGTTTACTTAAGCTTTATATACATTATACATTATACACTTTCGCTTCCCAACGTATTAACAAAAGTTGACTAAATTTAATGAAGTGATCCTTAAAACGCTTAATTAATATGAATTGCGAATTGAATATGTTTCTATGTTCATTCCTTTGTATTCAAAATAGCATAGGCTATTTCTAAAATTGCCTTTGAATCATTTTTAAGATGCGCTTATTAACAGACGGTTGAATTTGTTTTTTTAATGTATTTTATTTTTCAGATATAAAATCTGGTGTGCATTGAATATAATTTACAAAATATGATGCCTTATCCGAAATAGGGAACAAAAAAAAAGATTCCTTTTTGAAATTATACACATTGCATTGTAAATATAAATCGTAAAATATAGAGACATAAAAATGTTAAATATTATTTCCCTGTTTAGACGATTATGAATACGTCAAAATGAAGAGTTATTTTGGTCCAGTACATTTGCTTCATAACAAGACTTTATTTTATGCGGCCAGCTTTCTATATGTCTAAATATGGTGTGCACATTTTTAATATCATTTTAATACGACCGTTTTTTTTTAAAATAGTATTTTAGGAAGTACATTTATAATTTTGTTTATTTGCGCCATGAGTCAATTAGCTTTTGCCTTTTAAAGGGATAGTGCCACATGTTCTTTATCTCATAGACGTAGTTACAAATATTATATAACTTACAATTGTGATACGATGCAGTTTCGTAATTATATATTAAATTTTTGAGTGACGAGGGTGGTAGAGCTCTTTCGGAAAACATATAAGTTATGTTAATTTTGTACAAGTGGGAATGAAATTGTAAATTTAGTTATTATGGTCGGCAAGAATCATTATTTAATAAGTCATATCTTTTGAATAGTAAGTTTATGTTAAAAGGCACTGCATTAAGTAAAAACAACTCACGCGGTAAAATGGCATATCTCTGTTTCTCATAAGATTTTAACTAAATAGTTGAATCTGAAATTTAACTTGGCAATAAAAATTGTAATAACCATCACCTAATACTTGGATAAAGGGTCAGCACACTCCCGCTACAAAGTGCGGGTATTTTTCAAGTATATATATATATATATATATATATATAAATATTTAAATATGTTTGTGTGTGTATGAATGTCCTTTATAGCTGTCTAAACCATTCACCCGATCGTCATGAAACTTTTCAAGACTGTTGAGTATGCTCCCGGGATGGTAACTATCACTTTTAGACAGTACAAATGTTCCCGGGTAGATATCTTATCGACGACAGTACAAATGTTCCCGGGTAGATATCTTATCGACGACAGTACAAATGTTCCCGGGTAGATATCTTATCGACGACAGTACAAATGTTCCCGGGTAGATATCTTATCGACGACAGTACAAATGTTCCCGGGTAGATATCTTATCGACGACAGTACAAATGTTCCCGGGTATATATCTTATCGACGACAGTACAAATGTCCCCAGGTAGATAGCTTATCGACGACGCGCAGCAGTTTAGAATACCACAAATGTTCCCGGGTAGTTATCTGATAGATGACGCACAGCAAATTTGTATAATGAAATTATAGTATCTTCCATCACAATCTTCGATATAGTTTCCTGCTCTTATTGAGCTTCGTTTCTTATAAGTCAAAATGTTAGAGTGGCGCGGCATGGTTTTAAAACTTAAGAGAGAGGAACACATTCATCCCATGGTTTTTACACATCAGTGAGAATAACACATTCATCCCTTGGTTTTAACACATCATTGAGAACAAATTATCCCATGGTTTTAACACAACAGTGAAAAAAACACATTCATCGATTCTGGTGTGAGCTTCCAACATTCTTAAATACGATTATTCTCAAATTTAACTTATTGCTAGTGCATCTCATCACTTCAAATGTTCCCTTAGTACTTATAAACATCTTCACACCTATGTTCGTTCTTTTAAAATCCCTTATATTGACTTCACCGCCGTCTCTGTCTTGGGCACCGTGGAAAAAAAAGAAGTAAAAAAATGACCCACTTTCCGTCATGCCATCGAGCCGAAATTTGGCACACGGACCCGTGTCACCTAACAATGTATCGTGTCAAAAATTCAGATCGAGCAAACGTACAGTTATTAAATTAATGAATTTTTAGTTTATCTATATAAACTATATATATATATATAAACTATATATATTTGTCGCTATCGTTGACATTTTACGGGACACTTGACTTCACCCCAGCCATAGGTGAACACATCTAGTGTTATAACCAGGTGTACTGGCTTGCTTTTGTTTACATTTTGCGTGTCACGCTCAGCTCGGTCCAGCGATCGGTGACCAGACATTTCCCCTCACCGGGGAGTTAAGACAGATTCAGTCTGTAAATGTTTTTGGCGTTTGAACATAATCAATACCGTTAGTTATGTCACATATATAAGGGATTTATAGTCAAAAACTTTGTTTATACGTTTTTTTAAAATTCATTGATTTCAGGACATAGCACAGTTTGTTTGTGATTATATTTTGTATCTTCCATTTCGAAGGCATTTAGGCGACACATGCGTTTTTTAGAATAGCTTCCTTTCAAGCTGAAGTATAATAATTTTATATAACATATTAAGTATCGATTATTGCAGACAACAAAGGCAAGTTTATTATACAATATACTATGAGTTGTAGGGCGCCTAGGGCGCGCACTTTTTGTTTGTTTGTCAAAAGCCCAAGTAACTTATCCTTGTTAGATAAATTATACGAAATATTAAACTTCCTGAAATGTACACAAAGTATTTTATAATTATCATTTTAAATCCTCAAATCCACTATTTACATCGCTCTCTTTTCCAAAATTAAAATATAAGCTACCACCATGACGTCATATAATATTTTTTACGGGGGAATATTTTAATTTATAATTATTTTGAACACCTGATGCGCGCCTTGTATATTTACTTAAATATAAGCTCAAAAGGTGACGTCATAGCGTTACGGATACATACTCCAACCAACATGTGACTTGGGCTATTATATTGTTTATATACCAACAATAAGTTAGTAATTTTGAAGAATTGTAACATAAACCTGTGGAATGAGTTTGTTGAAATTGGACTTAGGCTTTATCTGTGGTAGGATTCTCCTAACTATACATTGACATTGTATCCCTATTTATAGGGAACGAGATCAAGTGAAATAGCACTTGAATAAAATAGACTGGTTTCCTATAGGGAAAACGTAGAGTATACGCGATTCCATGCATAAACAGTCAGGTAAACATATATGTTTCAGTACATATACAAATTGTATAGTTCATTTAAATTCTCTATGAATAACAATTTAAAATTTATTTTGCCCTTCGAATGCTTTGTTTTTATACATTTGTTACGTTAGATCCATATAAAAAAACTAAGCGACACAAGTTTTTAATTTTAAAAGGCATAGACTACAATTGTTAAATAAATTAACATTTTGTGAAGAAAAATGTGTCTAATCATTTAACTATCCAAAGTTTGGTAAAGAAAACACTTTGGATTTCATCGTAAATAATTTAGAGGTGCTTTGTGGTGCATCGCTAAGGGGAAAAACAATTCCCATTGCCATTTTTAACAACATAGAATAATAATGCGATATTTATCTTTAAATTCTAAATATTATATCTAAAAATAAACAACACCAGAACACAAACCACACATACATAATTTAAACAATAGAAACTAAGATAGCAAATGTTAACGATTAATAACATTTCAGTAATGATTTATAACAAAATAATAACATTAATAGAAAAAATAATCAAAATGAAATCCTTTTCTTTCATTTTTTTTCTTCAAAATATGACTATGTGTAAATGACGTCATAACTTTTGTGGTTTTTAGCTATTTTTTTTATAACTATAATTATTGGCAGTTATTATATTATTTAAAAAGTATATAATTAATAAAGTCTAAGACATTTTAGCGTACCATTATTGTAACCCTTTTAAGCACGGTAAATTTATAATAAAAGGCATAATAGTAATCATAGTCTTAACTTTAAATATATATAGTTGCATTTCTATTAAGATTTTTTCTGTGTTTGATCTATTTTCTAATTGTTATTTCTATGTCACTATTATCATTATGGATTTACGCTTCACGTTTGCTACTTTTGTTATACCTCAAAACATTGCATTGGTTCTATTTTTTCTATAAATAAAGAGACGCATGATGATGGACACTTTAATGATTAGGTATTGCATATTGGCGATTGCGTTGTTAAATCCACACCTATAACTGAAGAGCTGTCTTCGGTCACTGTTGTATTATTTGTGACCTTAAGTCGGTTCCTTCCCCCCTCCTCCCATTTAGTTCACAAATGTTGAAATTTAAAAAAAAATGTTTCCAAATTCTCCTTAAATATTACTCAAAGCTGTCATTACAATCTGCCTTGTATCAATTTAATACGTTGATCCTGGTGACAAAGGTTAAAACAACTTTGAGATATAGTTTTATTTTATTCCGTTATGTTATTACATCAGTGTAATTTTTTTTTAAATTTTACTGACATATTAAAGTTAACTTTGTTAATTGAATGAAAAGAAATGATTTGAAAGAAATAAATCAAGTTTATAATCTAAAGGAATTGTCAATTGTATCTCTTCAAATTCGCAATTTTACAGGGAGAGATAGAGTGAGTGAGAGAGAGAGATTGAGAGAGACACAAAGACAGAGAGATAGAGAGAGACAGAGAGAGACAAAGAGAGAGATACACAGAGAGAGACAGAGAGAGAGAGAGACGGAGAGAAGGAGAGAGAGAGAGAGAGATAGTAAAACAAGAGATTGAGAGTAAGTACTTTTTGGTTCCATGACAAAACGACAAGGTGACGAAACGGTAAAAGATTAGGTCCTGAATTGTGTAATAATTTTGTCTGAAATAATACAAAGCCATTATATTTTTATAATCGGATAAAACATTTATTTGTAGGCATTGGTTTAAAACTCACCTTTGATTTTCACTGTTTCCTTATTGTAGCTATCTCCTAGAGTTGACCTAAGCAGTCTGATTTAGTGACCTTCACGGGTCAGTGCAGGGTGACTCCAGCCCTCGTTGTGGCGGAAGTTCAACCAGAGCGACTGACCAACTACCCGTGTTTACTGCACGGGGAGGTCAGTCCCGTGATTAGCAGGGACACACCAGTGGGCCAGTAACACACTGCCCCTGGTATGTGCGAGAGGAGAGTTTTGAGGTAGCGCTTGGAGAGAGGACTGACTTGTTAACTTGTTCATGGGCCATTCTTGTAGTGTTTTGAGAAATAAACTTTTTTGATATCCTAACCCAGTGAATTGAACTTCATTGTTTTTAATTTAACTTAGCCACCACTCGGCTACAGTTTGGCGTCGTCGGCAGGGTTCACTTGAGGTAGGGATATCAGTGTTAGTACTACAAAAGTGTTTTCCATCAGAGAAGAATGGAACAAGTAGAACAGTTGCAGTTCACTCGTCTGCGGAGCTACTTGCTTCACGGGTGAGAGCTGAGCAGAACCGTTTGTCAGAAAGGCACAGCTGTTATTACAATTACAGCCAGTGCCCCCAGCCTACGCAGTTATCTGGATCCTGGACGCATTGGAGGGGCGTGCCCGCCAGGAAGTGTTCGATCGGGCACCTGACGAGATAGACACCCCTGAGAAACTGCTACGTTTCGTAATACAAAGATTGGGTGATTAGAGAGACGCCTCCACCCTTACTCAACGCTCGGTGAGAGAGGACCTCTCTGACTTCATGACCCTGCCCAGCCTCTGACAGTACCACCTCCAGACCTCACATTCACACAGCTTACGCCACACCTACTGGCCTACATCAACCAGCAGTTCGCGGCTGTGGAAGATAGGCTCCACCTCTCCATACAACAGCACCGAGGGGACATGGACGCTAACGGTGTCCACTGTCCACCAGCATCCAGACATCCCAAGTCGAACAAACGGAAATCCCGTCGCCCACAAAGGTATGTCTGTGGTGTGATAGAAAGGGCCATGTTGAGGTTGAGTGCCGTGCTAAGAGGAAATACCTCGCTCACCACCACGATACGACACACTTCAATTCCTGACAACCCCAGGTCTACCTGGTTACCAGGAAACTGTGGCTCAGACAACGTCACCTTGTGCACCACAGAAAGATGGCAGGGACCAATCGACTAAGCTCAACACACATATCTGGCAGCACCCAACACCGAAGCCACCTCGTTTGAGGCGCATCAGGCCACCTCATACACCGAGGCCCCGTGAAGATACTCACTGTGGTACGGCCTGCCATGACGAGATCAAAGAACGGCAAATCAAGCAACTTAACCATTTGACTCGGTGGGGATTCAACAGCCCTACACCCGCTAGAACGATTTTTAGAGAGCCTGTCATGACTGAACGGGGTCAGGACAAGGATGACTTGAGTCGCGTATCAAATGGTCAAACGGGTGTGACCTCAACACACCATGACCACACGCCCAAGCACACACAGACTCATCAGTTCAGCTACAAGCCAGAGGATCACGCAAGAAAGGGACAGGTCACCGCCGGGATAAGGCAAAATCCGCGAGCCAAGCCGATAAGACAATTATGCTGCAGTCCTCAAACCGTGACGATGAGGTTTTCGTCATCTCTACAGGGCGACGCAGAGACCAGCAACCCGATGCAGGAGTGGACCTACCACCACCCGGTGTACCGCGCAGGTCAGTCCGTATAGCACAACGTTCGACAAGACTAAGATATCATTGTTACTATAAAAAAATGAGTTCTGATCGACAAGACTAAGATATCATTGTTACCATTTTATAGTAACAATGATATCTTAGTCTTGTTTATCAGAACTCATTTATAGTAACAATGGTATCTTAGTCTTGTAGATCAGAACTCATTTTATAGTAACAATGATATCTTAGTCTTGTCGATCAGAACTCATTTTATAGTAACAATGATATATTAGTCTTGTCGATCAGAACTCATTTTATAGTAACAATGATATCTTAGTCTTGTCGATCAGAACTCATTTTATAGTAACAATGATATCTTAGTCTTGTCTATCAGAACTCGTTTCATAGTAACAATGATATCTTAGTCTTGTAGATCAGAACTCATTTTATACTAACAATGATATCTTAGTCTTGTCGATCAGAACTCATTTTAAAGTAACAATGATATCTTAGTCTTGTCGATTAGAACTCATTTTATAGTAACAATGATATCTTAGTCTTGTCTATTAGAACTCATTTTATAGTAACAATGATATCTTAGTCTTGTCTATCAGAACTCATTTGAAAGTAACAATGATATCTTAGTCTCGTCTATCAGAACTCATTTTATAGTAACAATGATATCTTAGTCTTGTCTATCAGAACTCATTTTGTAGTAACAATGATATCTTAGTCTTGTCTATCAGAACTCATTTTATAGTAACAATGATATCTTAGTCTTGTCTATCAGAACTCATTTTATAGTAACAATGATATCTTAGTCTTGTCGATGAGAACTCATTTTATAGTAACAATGATATCTTAGTCTTGTCTAATAGAACTCATTTTATATTAACAATGATATCTTAGTCTTGTCTATCAGAACTCATTTTATAGTAACAATGATATCTTAGTCTCGTCTATCAGAACTCATTTTATAGTAGCAATGATATCTTAGTCTTGTCTATCAGAACTCATTTATAGTAACAATGATATCTTAGTCTTGTCTATCAGAACTCATTTTATAATAACAATGATATCTTAGTCTTGTCTATCAGAACTCATTTTATTTTAACAATGATATCTTAGTCTTGTCGATGAGAACTCATTTTTTAGTAACAATGATATCTTAGTCTTGTCTATCAGAACTCATTTTATAGTAAAAATGATATCATAGTCTTTTCTATCAGAACTCATTTTAAAGTAACAATGATATCTTAGTCTTGTCTATCAGAACTCATTTGAAAGTAACAATGATATCTTAGTCTTGTCGATTAGAACTCATTTTATAGTAACAATGATATCTTAGTCTTGTCTATTAGAACTCATTTTAAAGTAACAATGATATCTTAGTCTTGTCGATCAGAACTAATTTTATAGTAACAATGATATCTTAGTCTTGTCTATCAGAACTCATTTTATAGTAAAATGATATCTTAGTCTCGTCTATCAGAACTCATTTTATAGTAACAATGATATCTTAGTCTTGTCTATCAGAACTCATTTTATAGTAACAATGATATCTTAGTCTCGTCTATCAGAACTCATTTTATAGTAACAATGATATCTTAGTCTTGTCTATCAGAACTCATTTTATAGTAACAATGATATCTTAGTCTCGTCTATCAGAACTCATTTTATAGTAACAATGATATCTTAGTCTTGTCTATCAGAACTCATTTTATAGTAACAATGATATCTTAGTCTTGTCTATCAGAACTCATTTTATATTAACAATGATATCTTAGTCTTGTCTATCAGAACTCATTTTATAGTAACAATGATATCTTAGTCTCGTCTATCAGAACTCATTTTATAGTAACAATGATATCTTAGTCTTGTCGATCAGAACTCATTTTACAGTAACAATGATATCTTAGTCTTGTCGATCAGAACTCATTTTACAGTAACAATGATATCTTAGTCTTGTCGATCAGAACTCATTTTATAGTAACAATGATATATTATTCTTGTCGATCAGCAAAACGATGAAAGTAAGCCAGCAACAGAGAGACTTGACATTAATTCTGTTGATACAAATTGTCACATTTAAGCATTTAAAACTATTGAGTTTATTTTGTTTGTGTAATCGTCGCTACCATGAAAGCGCTGACGGCATAGCGGTTAAAAAAGACAGCGTCTATTTTACTAATTCCCAGATTGTCAGTTTACTGTTATTAAATTTAATAAATTCAAGATATCATGTGGTTCCCAAATCCAAGCCATTTATAATCACATTTGACATGAAAGATTTAATATCATAGTCAAACTGTTCCTGATCATGGAATGCAAGTTTATATTGTGTAAAGTAAAGGTCTAAGATTATGACCAGGCATATCTTGTCATTAAGTGTGATGTGTTTTTCTTTGTTTGCTTCGGCAAAACAATATTTATTGACCAGCGAGGGCGCTGGCATACAGGGGCCTGGGGGAAACTGTAGCCGTCTGCTAGATTTTAGTGCCTTACACGGGTTACTGCAGGTTCACTCCAGCCGACGTTGTGGCTGGAGTTCACACATAGCGACTGACCAACTACCCATGTTTTACTGCACTGGGAGGTCAGTCACGTGATGAGCAGGGACACATCTTAGGGCCAGTAAAACACTGCCCCTGGTCTGTGTGAGTTGGAGAGTATTGATGTAGGTTTGGAGAGGGGACTGACACTTGTTAACTTGTACATAGTGCATTGTCGTGCGTATTGAGAAATAAACTGTTTTGATATCCTAACCCAGTGAATTGAACTTTATTGTTTCTAATTTAACTTAGCCACCACTCGGCTACATTTATAATATCGTCGAAATTAAATTATACTACATTTTAATATATTTTACTGTATTTATTCTTTAGAAAGATAACAGAAACTAAATAAATAAATTACTACTTCCCTTGATGCACTGAATGATGTAAGTAGTGTGTGTATGGAAGTCAAGATTAATAATATGTAGAAAACTAATTCACCAAGCCCAATAAAACAATAGAAAAGTTTTTTATATAAAAATAATATGATTTTTTAAATGAAAACTCGAAGTACGAACATAAATATGACATGGACAGTGATGTAAGCTGTAGGTAATTCTATATAGATCTAGGTTTATTCGACCTTGTCTAGGTTTCTAGGTTGTTGTGTTTTTTTTTAAATTTCCAAAATGGTCATTAAATAAATTCTATTTTTTAAAAATAAAAAAAAAGTAGCTATCAACAGTATTTTTAGCCACTCTGTCAAGTTACATTACCTTATGTATGTCTCTATTCCACTGAATTTTAAAGGTGGCGCTGCTACAGTGCCATCTGTATGAAAAATTATGTTACAAGATAAAGCAGCTCGAATGAGTCAAAATAATCAATTGTATTTGATTTTAGGAAAAACTTAATATTTTCTTCTTTATAGCAATACAATTAAACATGCTATATAGAGATAAATAAAAAAATCTAAAAATTCAATAATTTAATTTAAGTAGATGCGAACGATCTGAAATTTTAATACATCATTTTTATCATCGGCACAAAACTGTCTGCAACATTTCAGCTGGCTAACTTACGAAATGTGGGTTAAAAAACGATACAAAGTTTGTTCCACAAACAAGCAAGCAAGTGCTCAAACAGACACACGAGTTAATATAAAGGATTTTTAAAAAATATTCTTGCTGGTGTTTGATACCAGGACTTTCCGCGTGCAAGTTGGACGTGATAACCAGTACACTACGAAACATATGTTATTCTGTAAAGAAAAAACGCAAATGAACAAGAGAACGCATTAAGCTCTGTTGCCACTCACCCCCTCCCCCCCCCCTTTTATCTTTTCATCCCACAACGATTGCCAAAAATGATTTTTCGACCCCAGCGTGGGTCATTCTTCATGCTCATTTGCACATGGTCGTTTAGGAGAAATATATATATATAGATAAGTAAAAATACAAAAATTATTTTAAAAATGATAGACATCATGAATAAAAAAAAGAGAAACCATTTATTAAAGACTTATATTGTCATATTGGATGTGAATTGAAAGTGTGTTTCATTTCAGCACCGCACCATAAACCACTGTACTGACGTGTTTAATATAAAAGCTGTAGCTGTATTTGCAAAATCTCAGATGGCGCTTTTAATGTCACTTTTATAAGGGAGACACTTCAACAAGATGAAATATAATTTTTGCCAAAATATAATTTATAAATTTGTAAAAAATAAATTTTAATATTTTTCAGGAAATATTTATTTATTAAAAAAATTTACTTACAAGTATTTACAAAATGTTAAATGGCAAGGAGATGTATTTTCTTTAAAAAAAACTTACTGATTGAAAGTTAAATTGCATTAACTATAACATGATTATACTGACTGTCATATGTTTGCATGATCTTGCTACACTTCCCGATGGTCTGCATAAGTTTTGTCTTTACATTTTTAAAAGTCTTGCCTCTTACATTCGATCCCTGTAACAGGGATACAATTTAAATAAGTTTGTTTTTTTAATTCCTATACCTACTACCTAATCTTAAGACAAGCATTACTTAGACTAATGGAAGAGTCTATCATTTTAATTTGTGTCAAATTCAATTTGAACAGTAAACTTTTAACATCTGGTTTAGACAAAACTATTCTATAAAGTGAAAAACAAGCAACATTACGAAGTCCAGCTTTTAAAAACCTAAAAAATTAAAATCCTATCATCAAAGAGAAAAACAAAATAGTTTAAACATGATTTCCTCGAAATGCCTAATTTGTGACTTAAGTATTTTAAAACAAAGTTCTTCAATAGGGATCGGCTCATGTCCAAGGACGGATGTACAACATCTGTCAACCGGGTGGTCTCCAATTTCTCCCCCATTCTGCGTCAATCAAATGATTTTTTGTTTGTTTATCAATGTTTATTTATAATTAAATAATTGTTATTGAGACAAACTACAGGTGGATATTTTTTCACAATCGGATGCCATATTTAAATTAGGCAGTAGTAAAGGAACCCAAATAATTTGACATACTTATATATGTAGTTTTTATTTTAAAAATAAAAAAACTTCACACTTTTTTAAAGATGAAAAGTGAAAACATTTTGCAAATTTACTTCTTTTTAAAATCACTTTCTTTTCAGATTGATCCGCAAATTGAGTGCAGATTTGAAGGTTTATTTATTTAATTTTTTTGATAAAAGCTCCCCCAAACTCCATATACGAAATTGATAGCCCAGCTTAAAACATTACAGGATATTGAACTCTTTTTTGGTATATAAGAACTTGATAGCCCATATTAAAAAAGTACAGGATATTAAACTCTTTATTGGTATATAAGAACTTTATAGCCCATATTAAAACACTACAGAATATTGAACTCTTTATTGGTATATAAGAACTTGATAGCTAATATTAAAAAACTACATGATATTGAACTCTTTATTGGTATATAAGAATATTATATCCCATATTAAAACACTACAGGAACTTGAAATCTTTATTTGTATAAAAGAACTTGATAGCCCATATTAAAACACTACAGGAAATTGATCTCTTTATTGTTATATAAGAACTTGAAAGCCCATATTAAAACACTACAGTAAATTGAACTATTTATTGTTATATAAGAACTTGAAAGCCCATATTAAAACACTACAGTAAATTGAAATCTTTATTTGTATAAAAGAACTTTATAGCCCATATTAAAACACTACAGTAAATTGAACTCTTTATTGGTATATAAGAACTTGAAAGCCCATATTAAAACACTACAGTAAATTGAACTCTTTATTGGTATATAAGAACTTGATAGCCCATATTAAAACACTACAGGATATTGAACTCTTTCTGCTGGCCCGGGTTCCAATTTTGTTATGCTATAAACTATAAAAAGATGCCCTCCCCCAACTTCATTACGCCTCTGATGTTAACACAAGAATTTTCAAAAAATTGCACGCTCTTTTACTGGTGTGAGTAGTCTCTTCTAAAGACAATAAAGTGTTACATTTTACCGATATATAGATAGCAGCGCACTAGCTTGTTAGATATAAGGAAGATCCAAAAGACGACAGGTAAGTGAACGCAAGTTAAAATTGTATAGGTATTTGTGTTAATCATTCTTAACTTTTATGTTTACTCCATAATTAATTTATTAACATTGACGCCGAGAATTTGAGGCTGCAGAGATCAGAGATAGAACAATTACACAAACATAACATTAAACACATGTTTATATAATTACACCAACATAACATTAAACACATGTTTATATAATTGCACACACATAACATTAAACACTTATTTATATAATTACACCAACATAACATTAAACACATGTTTATATAATTACACCAACATAACATTAAACACATGTTTATATAATTACACCAACATAACATTAAACACATGTTTATATAATTACACAAACATAACATTAAACACTTGTTTATATAATTACACCAACATAACATTAAACACATGTTTATAATTACACAAAATAACATTAAACACATGTTTATAAATTACACCAACATAAACATTTGAACACATGTTTAGACGATTACACCAAAATAACATTTGAACACATGTTTAGACGATTACACCAACATAACATTAAACACATGTTTATAGATTACACAACATAACATTAAACACATGTTTAGACAATTACACCAACATACATTTAATCACAGGTTTAGACAAAATAAAATCCAAAACATTATAGAAAACATGATTTAAATAACAAGAAAATATAATGAAGGTTATATGAAAAATGTATTCTGTACATGTAATTCCCGTCAATATATTAGAAATATTAAACTTTCAAATTTCGATCACTGATCTTTGCCTCATTCGTTTGATGGACGTGGAGTTTATTGTTTTAAAATTACATTTGATATTGGGAAATGTAATATTTCCATTATTCTCCAATAGGAGAATTTCCACAAACTATTTTTAACGACCCATATATTATTGTATAGCATGTGCATTCATCATCATCATTTGTCCTTTGAGTTCCTTGTGGAACATAGGGCCTCAGTCAGAGCTCGCACTTTACACGGTCCCTTGCCAGTCGCTTCAGTTCTTCCAAGCTCTTCCCAGTCCTTCCAACGTCGTCCAACATGCTCCGTCTCCATGTACGCTTGGGTCTTCCTCGTTGTCGTTTGCCCTGGGGGTTCTAATCTAAGGCCTGCCTAGCCCAGCTGTTATCTTTCCTGACGGTGTGTCCAATCAATCTCCACTTTCTTTCCTTGATTTGTTGTTCTACTGTTCTTTGTCCACACCTCTCCCACAGCTTGGAGTTTTCGACCTTATCGAACCATTTTATTTTCAGAATATGTCTGAGGCATCTGTTAACCAAGGTATGGAGTCTATTTTTTGTGGTCCCTGTCGTCCGCCACGTTTCGGATCCATAAAGTAGGGCCGTTTTAACATTTGTGGTAAAGATCCTTACTTTTGTTTTGACAGAGATGTATGTAGATCTCCAGACCTGTTTCAGATTGGCAAGAGCCTGTCGCGCCAAATTTATTCTTCTTTCGATGCATGATCATTAACATTGATTTTTTATTGGCACTAAACGACAAAGCATAGAATTCGATGTCATAAATTTGACCTTTGAAATTTAAATAACTTAGGCGTGACGATTTATTTAGACATCCTCACAAACAAATAAATAATATTGTTTACAAAATTGTTACATGCAAATTTTATGTTATTTGTAATTGGTCTAAATTAAAACGAACAAAATGTATAGTTCTCCAGTCTTGTCTGTTACTTTGTAAGTTAATCTAACTACTATCCTTCGCGTCTTTATTTCATCCATCTCTTTGCATTTCTTTTTCCTTGTCAACTGAATCAACGCATACAAGGTATTGAAAATAAAATAGACAAAAATTGTACATATTGTATTAAAAAACATATATCAAGGCTTTAATGATCACAACGTATCTAACTGCTACAGTTGTTATAACCTGTCTACAGCCTCCAGTATTTGTTATTAAATACTGTATTAAACATATTATTTAAGTCTTCATTTATGACTAATAGATGAGATGAAATATTTAGTATTTATATTGCATAATCTTTTGCAGTTTTATGAGGAGTCGAAATAGCTTAGCGTTAATATAATATTTAAAATTATCATTAAGTATTAATGCAAGTGTTATGACGGTAACGTACTCAAATAATTTTTGGGGGCTCCCGAATAAGTGGAAGCCCTACGCTATAGCTTGTTTAGCTTATAGGTGAATACAGCACTGTGTATACCAGGGGTAAGAGAAAACTAGTAATTCATTGGCACAGTATCCCTCATTAAAGGAACGAACTTAAGTGGCAAGTCACTTATAACAATAGGAGATTACAACTATTATGGGAAATACGGCACGGATAAACAACCAGACATTAAATATGTGACAATGATTAAATTAAATTAATAGCTTCCATAATTGTACTTAAAAATGATTTTAAAAATCCCCCTTTTCGTAAAATGAAATGTTTCTTTATGTATAATTTCGTGTGACGTAAAACATAAGATTTAGGTAATACAAATCAAGAATATTGTTTCTCATAGACTATATAGAAACATTGAATACCAATTAAATCAATTTTCTTATGATCTAATTTATATTATGAATTATTTTTTTTGTACGTACAACATCATATGGACAGATAAGTACTGGTGTTTTTTAGTGCGCGCTGATAGGAAATACAAAATTAATTCAAGTCAGAAAAAACAAAGAAAGCTTTTTAATGTAAAGATTTTTCCTTGTTCTTTACTTTTAAAAATTATTTCTATTGATACATTTATATATTTTAACAGCTATTTGTTCTCTATATATTTTTACATTTAAATAATATTTATGTAATAAAGCAAAGTTGTCATTTATCAATTACTGATGATTTCATTGTCGATTTCCGACCATTCTATAAACAATAAAACGCACACATATACAGATTTACATAATGTAAACGATTTAAACTAGACTGTATATATAACCAAAATATATACAGATATATATTTATATATACAAGCCAATACCCGTGCTACGCTACGGGGTTGGCATAATAAAAATATCAATACTGTGATATATATTACCCAGGTTGCATGATGATATTAATATTAATGACTGCCACAACCAATGAAAAGTAACCTTTAAAAGTTCACAGAGGTGGCCCACTAAACTCTAAAATAAAAGATCCGAAAATTAGCCTCTATCTTAACCCAGGGCATACATTTGATCTTGTTTACATCGTTTCCTTATCACAAATTATTATAAACTAAAACAATGAAGTCATGTCATATAGTATTTTACGACGAGAAACACAACACGCTCTGTTAATCTCGAAACCAACATTAATATGATTTTACGTCTATATTTTCAATTTTAAAAATCCAGAGTTACCGGACATAGCGGCTTCAGACGCGCACAGGCGCAATATATATAGGGACGAGAGCAATGCCCGTGCGATGCTACGGGTAGGCACAATGAAAATAACTTTATTTGGATTTGAGTTTCACATTCCCCTTAATAATAAGTGTAAACGTATCAGGAAATTAGGGTAGTGATAAATCAAACCCCTTCTTTATAAAAATCACGATATGTATGTCTAGAAAAAAGAAAGTATGATGAATTTAAATATTTCCCATCAATTTTGGTATTTCTGCTTTAATAACGCATGCTTTTCTCTATATAATATACTCCTACAGAATATGAAAGGTACTTAAGAGTTATAAAAATCTAATCGGCAAGGCTCAATTTATTTTCACATGAATAAAAAAAAATTAAAAATATATTTCCATATGATTCCTTTGGTTCTAGGAAAATGCTCAGAAAAACACCAATACCATTGTATAGTTTAAGCATGAAATTAGTTTTAGACGAATTAGTTATTATTTGAGCCGGATAATATTTATTTGAATATGTATGCTTAGTGGAGGGTGGAAATAAGGTTTACGGGTTGCTATTTTCTTTACACACGAATATTAACATAAAAACAATGTTTGTTTTTTTTATTTAAATTCCTAGAGATTGATTTTCTAATAAATTGCGTCATTTTGAAAAGACTTTCCACTCTTTTCTTCTAGTATTAACAAAGCAATAAGTTGGCAGATACTTGTTCCACTAAAATAAAGGATTACTTTTCGTTGTATTTGTATTTAAGCCTTTTTTCGTTGTAGCATTTTTTAGCTTATAAAATGACATATTTGGTAATGGTCTTAATATATAACATATATTTGTTGGCATTTGATATTAAATTAGAATAATTTAAAAATATTTTTTTCAAGAAAGTGTATACAGCTTAATAGAAAACTGCCATTTAGTAAACAACATGATCTGCCTTTGAAATCAGTCTTTATACAAAAATGTATCCTCGTTGCATAATATTGCTCAAATAAAATCAAGCTGTTATGTCTAAATATCAGTTGCTGTTAGTGTATTTTTTCGCTTGAGCACGCACTTTCTGAAGCTAGAACCTATATATGAGTCGTAATACCCGCGATATGTCTTTACACTAAATATATGTATACCTTAAAGAACCGTACAGTTTATACCTGAAGTGTGTGCCACGCAACTCATTGTTCTAGAAATGTAACTATTTTTTTAAATGAATGTTTTAGTTTTGTAAGCTGTTAAATACCTTTCTTAGCAATGATTTTTTTATGGGGAAAAGCATATTATTTATGTGAATTTTGATGCTTAAGTAAGGTGTTCATGGGGTTTATTTGTTTTAAAGAAACATTTTGAATCGCAAGGTCTGGGCTTAAAATTTAACCTGCTGATTTAGTTTAATCTATGCAAAAAGTATAAAAACAGTTGCTAAGCTATAGTGTTTATGTCATCCAGGGTTGGGCGATATTATTGACTCTTACCCCACCAATAAATGGTACATTTCAAAAGGTCATAAAGTTGTACTCAATATAAAAATAACTGTTCCACTTATTACCCACACTCATTGGTCCGTGCATATAACTCCTATATATAATCCATTTTCGTCTATAACAGTACCGATTTTTTTTTCATTCCTTCTATTTCTTTGGGGCAGTTTATGGAGCAATCGTTCCAGAAAAAAAAATCGTGTAAACTATTTAAGCACCGAAGGAAAATAAATATCCCACCTAAGAATCATTGATAAATATAGCTTACCTAGCATGTTTGACTTAATTTATGCAAAAAGAATATTAACAGTGGCTAAGCTATAGTGTTTGGTATCTGGTTTCACTCATGTGCTTTCTTTCTCTAATGCATTGAATACATTGTTAGTATTTGATTAGTATTTGATTATTTAGAACTAACTTGTAAAATGTCAAATACATTAAGTATTTAAATTAAACATATAAAAGATATAAAGAAAAGTGGTAAAATGATACTGTGTATTTGATAATAAAGAAAACAATAGAAAATAATAGTATATAAATATTGTTAAAATATTGCGCTAAAAAAACAATGACTATGGTTTGTAAACAAAAATGTTAGGTAGATTAACGTTGAACATAAATGTAGACATCTGGAGAAAGACCAAAGCAAATACATTTTTCGAACGGCTGAATAAAATACATCTCGAAAATACATAAAGGAAACAGTGTAAAGATATAATTTGCAAACATATATTAATTCTGTAATTTTTTACAAAAAAAATATACGTATTCTTGTTAGAGGCGCAACATTATCAGACATAAAAATAATCCGTTTCATCACATTTAGTTCACAACATAAACACACACACGCTCACTTTATTCACACACTTATACACACAAACATAAACACACAAACAGATAGTACCATTAAAAAAATCACATTTCATTGAAATAACCGCGGCCCTTTTTACTTTGTTTCCATTTTACAAATTAATATGAGCTCGAACTATTACGTCAAGTCACAATATTTTATAGCGAGAAACGCCGTCTTGTTAATCTCGACACCAAAATGTTTATTATTTAATTTTCAATAATTTATTTTATATTTTCGGGAGTTACCCCGCATAGCGAGCACCCACGGACGCGCTTAGACGCAATATATATAGGGATGATGATATAAATACAAACTTGATACAATTATAAAGTAGACTTGTATCTATAAAAAATTACCTAAAATAACGAGCTATAAGCTCGTCAAAAGAAAGTTAAAATAATGCAAAGATCAATAATTATTTAACGGAGTTTACAAAACAAATCTATTCCTTAAAGTATTTTTTTAGCTTCACAAATGTATTTCTTTGTTTCATTAAACACATATTTATTTACTCCTAAGTCTTATTAAAAATAGATTAATTTAAGAAATCTATCTAAAATGACTGAGGTTTCGGAATTGTGAATGCATATTTAGGTCTGATAGATTTACGTTTTAAGGTAGAATTGTTGTGTCTCGTGATATATACCCACTCCTGTCTGGTCGGCAGGCACCTGGAATAACGGCTTTTTTTGTTGGTATTAATCTAGGAAAATAATTTATTTACCTATTTTTTTTTAAATTCACGTAATTTAATACAGGAAAGAAGAAGAAAAAATTGTATCAAATGTTATAGTAATACAAATGATGTTTAAGAAGCCATGTAAAACATAAAATAAATTGTTAGAAATGGACTATTTCAGTTGAACTTTCATTTAAAGTAGCGTGTTTTGACATGAAGTCACATTTCTTATACACCCCTTCCCCTTTGTCACACATCGTAACAAATGCGTGACCCCCTCTCCCCCCTCCCCTCTAGGCACGTGACGTCATTTAAGGGCGGCCATTAACCATTTTAAAAAAGGACAGTTTAACCTTTAAATCATTCGATAGCAGGAATTACGTCATTATTTCTTATTTTTTAAGACCTAAAAGGGAATGTACCACATTTAACAACACCATGTCTGTTGGAGTCGTCGTGATTACCTCTCTTGTATGATGCACGTCAAGTCGGTATATTTTTAAAAAAAATGTTAGGAAAAAAATAATCTCTTGAGCTGACAGACTCAACAGTGAAGATTAAATGGGATTTTTAAAAAATGACACGTTGTTGCCCTTTATCTTAATCGTAACGGGTAATACTTTAATACTGAATAACTGAAATTACGGTTATCTGGTCCTGATTTAAAAAAAGAGACTTGATTTATCACAAAACATTTTGGAAAAAACGTGTTTTTTTTTATATTAAATCTCAAAATAAAATAACAACTTAATGTTCCGTGATGTCTGGTCAGGCACAGGCCTATTCACACTCTGTTTTAATAACATATATTTGTTTAGGATATACTAAAAATACTTCGATCTAATATGACTAAAAACGTAGGGCGGGCGCTTATGAGGTTTAACATATGCGGTTCACTCATTCTCTCACTTATAGATCTCTCTTTTGCCTTCTAAATTAGAAATCTTGAATTTTTATACCAAAAACCCACCCCACGTTTTTAGTCATATTAAATCGAAGTACTTGAACTAATAAGTTTTAAATTATTTTCTTCTTTTTAGTCCGCTTATAAAAACGTGGTTTTTTAAAATCTTTTTTTTACTTCTATTTATTTTATTCTTTTTAGTCCATTTATAACAACCTGGTTTTTAAAAATATTTTTAAAAGGGGAAAAGAGGGGAAAAGTCTGGTCTTCGATCGCTTGACCGAGCTCAGCGTGACACGTAAAATGTAAACAAAAGCACGATGGGTCGCCTCAACGCGTCAACTCAATCTTTCACGTGGAAAAAAAACAACAATAACAAACAGTGAGTTTGAATTACATACGTTATATAAGGATAAATTAAAAATGCATTAATTTAATTACGGTACGTTCGATCGATCTGAAATTTTAATACGATGCATTGTTAGGTTAGACGGGCCCGTGTGCCAAATTTCAGCTTGATCGAATCACGGGAAGTGGGTCATTTTTGACTTTTGTTTTTCCGCTCAACCGCCCATGAGATGATGAGATGACGACAGACAGAGACGGCCGCGAAGTTAATATAAGGGATTTAAAAAGCCTCATACTATTGGTGGAAATACTGGAAAACTAATTATACTGGCAGTAAGTGAAGTAATACGCACTGGGCTACACTATCCAGCATCTGATAATATCAAGAATAATGGAGTTGAGAAAAATAGCACTGCAAAGAAGAATTAATGAAATTGCTAAAGATGTTGTAGGTTCATTGTGCAGCTATTTAATAACATCTCATGTTCTATTTAGTTAGATGAGTAATATATTCCAGGAAATTGGATAATACTTTTAGCATACGTGCGGTTAACAAAGGAAAAAAAACAAATTTGCATAGAATATTTATTTGTCCACTTTATACAAATTGAATACTAAAAGAGAATCAATATTTCATTTTTTGGATGAATTTTTTTTTAAATAAAGAAAATCATATTAGTAATATCGTATCATTAGTCACAGATGATGTTCCAGGGATAATAGGGTGCTACAAGTAATATCGTATCATTAGTCACAGATGATGTTCCAGCAATGGTAGGTGTTACAAGTAATATCGTATATTTAGTCACAGATGATGTTCCAGTGATGGTAGGGTGCTACAAGTAATATCGTATCATTAGTCACAGATGATGTTCCAGTGATGGTAGGGTGCTACAAGTAATATCGTATCATTAGTCACAGATGATGTTCCAGCGATGGTAGGGTGCTACAAGTAATATCGTATCATTAGTCGCAGATGATGTTCCAGTGATGGTAGGGTGCTACAAGTAATATCGTATCATAAGTCACAGATGATGTTCCAGCAATGGTAGGTGTTACAAGTAATATCGTATATTTAGTCACAGATGATGTTCCAGTGATGGTAGGGTGTACAGTATATCGTATCATTAGTACAGATGATGTTCCAGTGATGGTAGGGTGCTACAAGTAATATCGTATCATTAGTCACAGATGATGTTCCAGCGATGGTAGGGTGCTACAAGTAATATCGTATCATTAGTCGCAGATGATGTTCCAGTGATGGTAGGGTGCTACAAGTAATATCGTATCATTAGTCACAGATGATGTTCCAGCAATGGTAGGTGTTACAAGTAATATCGTATCATTAGTCACATATGATGCTCCAGTGATGGTAGGACGCTACAAGTAAAATCGTATCATTAGTCACAGATGATGTTCCAGCAATGGTAGGTGTTACAAGTAATATCGTATCATTAGTCACATATGATGCTCCAGTGATGGTAGGACGCTACAAGTAATATCGTATCATTAGTCACAGATGATGTTCCAGCGATGGTAGGGCGCTACAAGTAATAACGTATCATAAGTCACAGATTAGGTTCCAGTGATGGTAGGACGCTATAAATAATATCGTATCATTAGTCACAGATGATGTTCCAGCGATGGTTACGCGCTACAATGGTTTTCTTGAATATTAAAAAAAAAGATGCCAAATGCATTAACAATACACTGTATCACCCATCGTCAACATCTAGTTGCCTCACATTTAAGTGCATACATACATAAGTCATTAAAATATTTAATTAAAATATATATACTTTATAAAAAAAGCAAATCATTGACTGGCATATTATTTACACAGTTCTGTATTGTAGATGATAAATAATTTAATTGTGTGCAGCTTCATACAGAAGTTCGTCTGTTGTCAATAGTGTCTGTTTAGAAATGTTTTATAAACTGTTTAACTCAGTTTTCGATTTCTGGAGGGTTATAAATGATTCTTAAAGATCCAATTAAATGCAGTCGAAGACTCACCAGTCTTACATGACGGAAAAGTCCCGAAATTTAATTAAATTTATTTTCAGCTTCAATTTGATGAGTTTAATTTAAAATTTAAAAAATCTGTCATTTCTGCTTGTGTGTCAAAAATTCTACAGTACAAATTAAAAATAAAAAAAATAAAAGTAGAAAGAGAATTCAGTCAGCTCCAAAATTTATCAGGAGCAGAAATAAGAAATGAAGACATACTTTTTTATTGTCAGCAGTTGGATTCTTTCCATTCTGATTTTAATCAACGGTTAGAAATAATTTTGAAAATGAAAACACCCGATTGGATTGTGGATTTTTTACGCAATTTTCCATGTGAATTGCGTTTATAGATTCGCAATGTCTTTCCAGTCTTTTCGAGGTTTGAACAGCAACTCCTCCTGAACCATACCGGATAGAGGTTTCGGGTGTTTTGCAAAAATGTTAAGAACGTCCCAAGGATGTGCGTGGGCCAAAAAAATTACCCAAAAGATTTGCTGGATTTCCTGAAAAAAAATAAATAAATAAATAAAATATCAGATTGAAAATCAGCATATTAAAAAATGTATTTCCATTCTTTTCATAATATATTTAAAACTAAATCCACCGTATTTTCAACCAAGATTACTTGACATAGAAAAATCGTTCTTGACATTAAATCAATGAATGAAGGCGATAGAATATGGTGAACTACCACTCAGTGATGGCAAACAGAAAATTCAATGGAGGTGTGGAGCTCTCCTTTATTACTGTAGCCGCTGTAGTGTTAATATGTGTTGCTCGGAGCATCTTTTTAAAATGTTTATTTTTATTTTTACATTATGGGAGTGTAGTTTATGACTGTGTAATGTTTGGCTCAATTATTTTTATTTGTTTATGTATTTTGAGGAAAGTGTCTCGTCGTTTGATGAATATCTAACTAGATTTTACTGATTCGAGGATTGTCTTTCAAATCACGTTACGAATAACGCGAATGCTGACGATTTCCTTTAAACAAAAGTGTACTTCTTACAGTTACAAGTTTGATGTGAACATTTCTTGAAAGATCTTGACTTCACTACGAGTAATTCTACGTCACGTTAGTAAAATTTTTCTTAATTATAAATCAATTTAAAGATGTATGAAACCAAAGGATAAGTTTGTGTAGTCTGTCCGCATTGTCTGTATGTGACATTTATCTGATTGTTATTGTGTATGTCTGTTACATTTTCCAATTTTACTTTTGTGTCTGTTAGTGTTGCCTGTCTTCCTGTAAAAATGTTTGAATGTCCGTGTTGTTTTTCAGTTTGTTCGAGTTTTCTGATTGTTAATGTTGTATAAATGTTAGAGTTTTCTGATTGTTAATGTTGTATAAATGTTAGAGTTGTCTGATTGTTAATGTTGTATAAATGTTAGAGTTTTCTGATTGTTAATGTTGTATAAATGTTAGAGTCGTCTGATTGTTGTTGTGGTCTGTTTTATTGTTTTGTATGATACTAACAGCTGTTTTGCAAGTAAATTCTCTAAAATTATTAGAAAAAAACCGTTCAGCATACATTAATACAAATAAAATTATTTACCCAACTGTGAACTCATATTCTATTCATTAAAAAAATGTCCAATTAAAAGACTTTCTCTTGTCATTCTGACGAGCAATTAAATTATAATTTCCATGAACGCCGCACTAAAAAGCACCGCTATCATCCTTAATATGAGATTTTATTAGAGGGAACTAAAGCGACAAAATTAATGAGAAGATCATATTATTATTTTTTTATTGTCTACTGTTTAGTGTTGTCTGTCACTTTTTA
Source organism: Ampullaceana balthica (assembly GCA_944989445.1). Classification (NCBI taxonomy): domain Eukaryota; kingdom Metazoa; phylum Mollusca; class Gastropoda; family Lymnaeidae; genus Ampullaceana; species Ampullaceana balthica. Next base: position 5,579 of record CALYLW010002764.1, on the reverse strand, counting down.
TATATTGTCCTTTTTCACTTTTTTTTCTATAAGATTTGTCTGATTGTTAGGTTGTCTTTCTGTCAGAGATATCTGATTATCTGTTTCCTAAATGTAAGAGATGTATGAGTGTTAGTATTTTCTGCCTGCCTGTAAGAGTTGTTTGTTAATGTTGTATGTAAGCTAGAGTCGTCTGATTGTTAGTTTTGTTTTGACAGTAAATTCTATAATACTTAAGAAAAAAAACATTTAGCATATTAAAATGAAATGAAAACTTTTCTTAAAGTAAGAACTCACTTATACATAACTAGCAAAATACCCGCGTTGTTGCGGTAAATTAGGATTTCAGTAAGCGCTGAGAACCCGTGTTACACAAATTCAAAACACCAATTGATTTCAATCTGGATCATGATGGATGTAATACATATATTAACTTCATCGTCTTGTCTGTCTGTCTGTCGTAGTGCCGCAGAAGAAAAACAAACGGAAAGTAAAAAATGACAAACTTCCCGAGATCCCACCGAGCTGATAATTTAATTTTTTTTCGTCTGCTTCCATTGCGGGAGGGTACTCAACAACTTCCCAAAGTTTGATGCTCCTACCTTCACGGGAAGTTAGATATTTAATGATGAGTCGGTTTTACATATCTCATAAAAGAAAATAACTACATTTGGGCCCCCAGCCCCCTAGCGAATGATAATTTTTTAATTTGTTTTGATTGTTACCATCGCGGTTGGAAACTCAACAACTTTCTAAAGTTTCATGCTTCTACCTACATGGGAAGATGAGGAATTAGTGTTCATTCAGTTTTGTATATCCCTATATACAGGAAAAAAAACGTTTTGGACTCCCCGGCCACCCATGAGTGAAATATTTTTAATTCTTTTACGCCATCTATCGTCATAAGAGTGTACTAAGCAAGTTACCAATGCTTTAGCTTCTACATTCACGGGAAGTTTGAGAATTAGTGTTGAGTCAGTTTTTAATATTAGAAAAAAAAACTAAATTAGGGCTAAGTAAGTAAGAGCTAATTTATGTAAGTTTTTTTTACCTGTTACCATCGCGGAATGTTTCTTAACAACTGCTGAAAGTTTCATGCTTCTACCTACACGGAAGATAGGAGAATTAGTGATTTTCAGTTTTTATAAAACTCATATAAGGAAAAAACTACATTTTGGCCCCCTGGCCCCCAGTATGTGATAATTTATATAATTGTTTCACCTGTTACCATCACGGAATGTTATCCAACAACTACCCAAAGTTTCATGCTTCTACCTTCTCGGGAAATAGGAGAATAAGGGATTTTTAATTTTTATAAAGCCCATATTAGGAGAAAAAATGTTTTTGTGCCCCCGGCCCCCATGAGTGTAAATTTCAAAAATTCTTTTTCGCCTGTTACCATTGCGGAAATGTACTTAACAACTCTCCAAAGTTTCATGCTGCTACCAACACGAGAAATTGGAGAATTAGTAATGAGTTAGTTTTTTATATTAGAAAAAACTAAATTTGGGCCCCCGTTCCCCAGTAAGTGATAACTTATATAATTTTTGAACCTGTTACCATCGCAGAAAGTTTTTTAACAACTACTCAAAGTTTCATGCTTCTTCCTACACAGGAAATAGGAGAATTAGTGATTTTCAGTTTTTATATATCTCATTTCAGGAAAAAACTACATTTGGGCCCCTGACCCCCAGTAGGTGAAAATTTGAATATTTATTCGCCTGTTACCATCGCGGAATTGTACTCAACAACTTCCCAATGTTTCATGCTTCTGCTTACTCGGGAAATGGTAGAATTAGGGATTTTCAAATACTTTTATAGCCCATAGAAAGGACAAAAAACGATTTTGGGCCCCCGGCCCCCATGAAGGTGAATTTTAAAATTATCTTTCACCATATGTCGTCGAGAAAGGGTACTTGACAACTCCCAAGGTTTCATGCTTCTACCTACACGGGAAATCCGAGAATTAGTGATGAGTCAGTTTTAATATAAGAAAAAAACTACATTTGGGCCCGCGACCCCCAGTAAGTAATAATTTCAATATTGTTTTTACCTGTTACCATCGTGGAAGTGTACTTAACAACTACCCCAAGTTTAATGCTTCTACCTACACGGGAAATATGAGAATTTGTGATATTTAGTATTTATATAGCTCATATAAGAAAAAAACTTTATTTGGGCCCCCGGCCCACAGGAAGTGATAATTTATATATTTATTTCGCCCCGTTACAATCGCGGGTTTGTACTCAACAACTTCCCAAAGTTTCATGATTCTGCCTACTGGGGAAATAGGAGAATTGGTAATATTCAAATTTTATATAGTCCATATAAGGGGAAAAAACGTTTTTGGGCCCCCGGCCCCCATGAGTGTTGTTTTTAAAATTCTTATTCGCCAATTATCGTCATGAGAGTGTACTCAGCAAGTTCCCAAAGTTTCATGCTTCTACCTACAGGGAAGTTGGAGAATTAGTGATAAGTCAGTTTTTTATATATGAAAAAAAACTTCATTTGGGCCCCAGGTCCCCATTAGATGATAATTTAAATATTTTTTTCGCTTGTTACCATAGCGGAAATGTTCTTATCAACTACCCAGTGTTTCATGCTTCTACCTACACGGGAAGTATGAGAATTTGTGATTTTCAGTTTTTATATAGCTCATATATGAAAAAAACTTCATTTGGGCCCCTGGCCCCAGGAAGTGATAAGTTAATTTTTTTTCGCCCGTTACCATTGCGGGTTGTACTCGAAAACTTCCCCAAGTTTCATGCTTATACCTACACGGGAAATAGGAGAATTGGTGATTTTTAGTTTTTATATAGCTAAGGAAAAAGCTTAATTTGGGCCCCCGGCCCCCAGGAAGTAAAAATTGAAATATTATTTTCACCCGTTACCATCGCGAGATTGTACTCAAGAACTTCCCAAAGTTTCATGCTTCTGCCTACTGGGGAAATAGGAGAATTTGTGATTTTCAGTTTTTATATAGCTTATATATGAAAAAAAACTTCATTTGGGCCCCCGGCCCCCAGGAAGTGATAATTTGTTTTTCGCCCCTTACCATTGCGGGATTGTCCTCAACAACTTCCCCAAGTTTCATGCTTCTACCTACACGGGAAATAGGTGAATTGGTGATTTTTAGTTTTTATATTGCTCATATAAGGAAAAAAACTTAATTTGGGCCCCCGGCCCACAAGAAGTGACAATTTAAATATTTCGTCACCCGTTACCATCGCGGAATTGTACTCAACAACTTCCCAAAGTTTCATGATTCTGCCTACTGGGGAAATAGGAGAATTGGTAATATTCAAATTGTATATAGGCCATATAAGGGGAAAAAACGTTTTTGGGCCCCCGGCCCCCATGAGTGTTGTTTTTAAAATTCTTATTCGCCAATTGTCGTCATGAGAATGTACTCAGCAAGTTCCCAAAGTTTCATGCTTCTACCTACAGGGAAGTTGGAGAATTAGTAATGAGTCAGTTTTTTATATATGAAAAAAAAACTTCATTTGGGCCCCAGGCCCCCATTAGATGATAATTTAAATATTTTTTCGCTTGTTACCATAGCGGAAATGTTCTTATCAACTACCCAGTGTTTCATGCTTCTACCTACACGGGAAGTATGAGAATTCGTGATTTTCAGTTTTTATATAGCTCATATATGAAAAAAACTTCATTTGGGCCCCTGGCCCCAGGAAGTGATAAGTTAATTTTTTTTCGCCCGTTACCATTGCGGGTTGTACTCGAAAACTTCCCCAAGTTTCATGCTTATACCTACACGGGAAATAGGAGAATTGGTGATTTTTAGTTTTTATATAGCTAAGGAAAAAGCTTAATTTGGGCCCCCGGCCCCCAGGAAGTAAAATTGAAATATTATTTTCACCCGTTACCATCGCGAGATTGTACTCAAGAACTTCCCAAAGTTTCATGCTTCTGCCTACTGGGGAAATAGGAGAATTTGTGATTTTCAGTTTTTATATAGCTTATATATGAAAAAAAACTTCATTTGGGCCCCCGGCCCCCAGGAAGTGATAATTTGTTTTTCGCCCCTTACCATTGCGGGATTGTCCTCAACAACTTCCCCAAGTTTCATGCTTCTACCTACACGGGAAATAGGTGAATTGGTGATTTTTAGTTTTTATATTGCTCATATAAGGAAAAAAACTTAATTTGGGCCCCCGGCCCACAAGAAGTGACAATTTAAATATTTCGTCACCCGTTACCATCGCGGAATTGTACTCAACAACTTCCCAAAGTTTCATGATTCTGCCTACTGGGGAAATAGGAGAATTGGTAATATTCAAATTGTATATAGGCCATATAAGGGGAAAAAACGTTTTTGGGCCCCCGGCCCCCATGAGTGTTGTTTTTAAAATTCTTATTCGCCAATTGTCGTCATGAGAATGTACTCAGCAAGTTCCCAAAGTTTCATGCTTCTACCTACAGGGAAGTTGGAGAATTAGTAATGAGTCAGTTTTTTATATATGAAAAAAAAACTTCATTTGGGCCCCAGGCCCCCATTAGATGATAATTTAAATATTTTTTCGCTTGTTACCATAGCGGAAATGTTCTTATCAACTACCCAGTGTTTTATGCTTCTACCTACACGGGAAGTATGAGAATTTGTGATTTTCAGTTTTTATATAGCTCATATATGAAAAAAACTTCATTTGGGCCCCTGGCCCCAGGAAGTGATAATTTAATTATTTTTCGCCCGTTACCATTGCGGGTTGTACTCGACAACTTCCCCAAGTTTCATGCTTCTACCTACAAGGGAAATAGGAGAATTGGTGATTTTTAGTTTTTATATAACTAAGGAAAAAGCTTAATTTGGGCCCCCGGCCCCCAGGAAGTGATAATTGAAATATTTTTTTCACCCGTTACCATTGCGAGATTGTACTCAAGAACTTCCCAAAGTTTCATGCTTCTGCCTACTGGGGAAATAGGAGAATTGGTAATATTCAAATTTTATATAGGCCCTGTAAGGGAAAAAACGTTTTTGGGCCCCCGGCCCCCATGAGTGTTATTTTTAAAATTCTTTTACTCCAATTTTCGTCGCGAGAGGCTACTCAACAACTTCCCAACGGTTCATGCTTCTAGCTACACGGGAAGTTGGATAATTAGTGATGAATCAGTGAGTGAGTGAGTCAGGGCTTTGCCTTTTATTAGTACAGAAAGAGAACATTTACAAATTAAAAGACTTTCTATTGACATATTTGACGTGCAATATAATAGCATGTTCCATGAACGCCGCACTAAAAAGCACCGCTATTGACCAATATATGATATTGTAATTTAGACAACATAAGCGGAAAGATTAATGAGCAAACCAAAATATTATCTCCTTTAACTTCGGTTAAATTTCAATCTATGAGTCTATTTGACATAGTATTACTTATGTGTATAGCATACACTTTGATTTGCATATACCTAAATATTATGTATAAAAAATTTTAATTCAAAGGAAATATACATTTTTTTAAGCCTAGATATTTCCGATTAATAAAACTATTTTTTTTTATACATTTATCTACATGCATTACTTTGACTATTTGAAGAAACCGGATAAGAGATTTCACAGTAATGAAATGATATTTATCCAAATT
>CALYLW010002763.1:0-31100 GCA_944989445.1 Ampullaceana balthica | reverse complement strand
TACGTTTAGGTCACTGAGAACAAGGGTGAGCACTTCGCCAAAGTTATCACAATGTTGTTACAAGAATGTTGCCAAGTTAGAGATCAACAACTTCGTCTATGATCTTTTCCCAGAAATATGCGACCGATAGAAACAAACAGTTACCTGATGCAGGAATTGGTATAACATTGAATGAAGTGTTGTTTCCATGAAATACTTGCACACAAAAAAGAGGGGGGAAAATTGGCACAAATTGCAATAAGAAATAAAGCAGAACCGATAGAAACAAACTTTCACCTGATGCAGGAATTTGTATTGCTGTGAACGAAGCGTTTTTCCGTGAAATACATTCAAAGCGATGGTCAAGTTCACAAAGAAAGGGGTTAACGAACGGGAACAAACATAGACAGTTAAAAAAATTAAAAATCGATGTCTTAGCTGGAGTTTGAACCCAGGACCTTCCGCGTTGTAGGCGGATGTAATTACCACTACACTAAGAAATGCATTTTATTATGTGAAGGAACAACGAAAGTGAACTCAAGAAGCATTGTTGACCGATGACCCCCCTCTCTAATACTTTTACTCGCAAACCGTAAACTGATTGGTCGGCGGTTGACCCCAGGGTCGTTCGTCATGCTCGTTTGCACATACTTGTTTAAGTGAATTATATATATATACAGTGGCGTAGCGAGGGGGGGGCAAGGCCTTCTCCATAATTATAATTAAAGACCATAATGACAACGCTATAAATTCATGTTCATAAGGTCAGGCCTTATTGCCTATAACATGCAAAATGGCAAAGTCAAAAACATGGGATTGTAATTCCAAGACTAAATACAAAGATCAAATACGACTCAATTAGGCAATTTTTAAGGCACTGCTATCTTGAAAGGTTTTAACATAATATGAAATAGTCTTAAAAGAAACTGCCATATTGTAGCTCACTAAATGTGCTAGAATATTAAAATATCCATTTTGTTGTTTCTGTTAAATTTTAATTGTAAAACATAACTCCTTTAATTAAGAGATTTAGTCTTTAAACATATAATTAAGTTTCAAAGACTATTCATTTTCTAATAAATTATTATTTTTATTTCCAAGTTACAAATGTTCCTTAAAAAACCAATACAACTTTAGATAACGACGGAAAGAAGTTAAAATATAAGCCAGGATGCATTTGTAAAATTACCTCAAAAGTCAACAAAATAGACTACTACTGAAGATGGAAATCCCGGTTTTGCAGCCTAGCCCATGAAATGGAAGTGTATCACATGGCATCGCCTCCCTAGACGGACAAGGCCGTGGAAGGAAGTTAAGAGCTGCAAGCGAGTCCTAATCTCAGACAATAATGTATTGCACTGACCAGTAGGTGGCGCAAGTTGCTAGGTTTTTAGCTAAACTTTTAAGAATGTAATCTCAAATTTTACAGAATATGTAGAAAGAAGGACAGGCATTTTTCCCTTCAACTCCACATTTATTTTTTTCATTATCTAGGAAATGTATTGGCAGCTCAACATGTTAACAAAATCCAAAGTTGGCTTTGCCCTCATTGACGGGATATCGTCCATGATAGAAGATGAAGAACTCCAGGATTTCGTTGTTGAAGTTGAAGGCAAAGAATTTAAATGTCATCGTCTGATACTCAGCGCGTGTTCTAGATTTTTCCGTGGTCTCTTCAGATCTGGGATGAAAGAATCACAACAACAGAGGACAACGCTGGAAGGCATCTCCATGGAAACCTTTGCTGCTATTTTAGAAATGCTCTACACTGGAAGAGACAACCTGACACGTGACAACATGCTCAATGTTTGGTTGGCTGGAGACCAACTTCAAATGGCAGTTGTCTGTGAAATTTACGTAGATTTTATATCGAAAAATATTTGCAATGAAAATGTCTTGCCAGTTTGGGAAATAGCATCTCAACTGCTGGGCAGAAATGTTCAAGAAATCTTTGAAACTTTCATCAGAAACAGTACATCACTTGAAAACTGGGAAGTTATATATACAACTGCTAACTGGTTGGGATCTGATATGATTTTATCACACTTTCGAGATTTTATCAAAAAAATTATGAACGCGTCATTAAATCAAAATCATTCCTGTGTCTCCGTGAAAATGATTTGCTAGATATCATAAAAAGTCAAAACCTCGTGATATCATGCGAGGATGTTGTCGTTGAATCTGTTTTTATTTACATTAAAATTGACAGAACAAACAATTACGCCACAGAAGATGCAAGCCCGTGTCGTCGAAAGGAAAGTTGTATTTCTTGTCCTGATGAGCAAACAAGTAAAACTACAGAAATCATTCAGAAAGGTCAAGGCCATCTAAGTTCAGATGAGAATTCAATCGACCAAACTATGACTGAACATTCCGGCGAAGATCAATTGAAATGTCTTGAACGCCTCCTCTCAGAGACAAGACTTTGCCTTGTTAACTCACGTAACACTAGAAAACCTTGCTCGCGACACCTTCGTGAAGGGTAATGAGAAGACAAAGGAAATGGTCATGGAAGCCTTCATGTATAAATCTAACGGACGTCAACACGGTGTGTTGTTAACAGCAGCTATTCATAGAAATTGTAGTGAGTTAGTCAATGTTGGAGTTATGGCGCGTGGAAATAGGAAATTCTCAACTTGCACTTACGATCCACTCAACTTGAAAAGTTTTAAACTTCCGTTTTGTTTGTTTCTTGGCGTCTTCAGTCATGTCCATTTGATTTCTTACATGACAGATATTTTTGCAGTGGGTGACTTAGATTCGGACAGCAGCGTCTTGTGTTTGTTTGCCCAAAAGGACTGGCGTCAAGTCACCAAACTATCACGTCATGGTTGGCTGGGCGCGGCTGTTGATGAATTTATCTATTTGGTTAATTAGTCCAGCCGACCCGTCAAGAGATTCAACCCAAGACTAGGTAATTGTGTACTTGAAAGATGCCCAAAAGATGCCCAAAGATGCCCATAGATGCCCAAAGATGCCCAAAGATGCCCACAGAGGATACAGTCGAGCACGTTTGCTCTTTCGACTTCTTTGTGTTAGCTTTTTGCTCAATCATTATCAACGGCGTAGACAAGATGGTCGTGCATTGTCTCCACACCAGGTCCCAAACATGTACAAGGCTTGGCGGCGTGGAGGGAACAGCAGAAAACGTTGTCAGTTTTAGAAGAGAGAAACAATTATACGTTCTTCAAACATGCGGCAATCTGTGGAGGTAACTCATGACGAGTGTAACCGTTTGAAACTAGAGTTGTCTACCGTTTTATGGCATGATTATCATCGACTGTGTGGCGCCATCTGCAATAGCAATAACCTTTGTGTCGTGGTTGCCGGTCCGCCCAAAAGATATTATAAGACAAAGTACTCAAAATCCTCCCGTTATTCTGAAAGTGAGAGCGAAGAAGAGGAAAAATGTTTTGAATTAACTTCAAATTTGTTTTTTAAACGTCTTCCTCATTGTAGAATCACTGTGTGAGTCTAATGTAGAATCACTGTGTGAGTCTAATGTAGAATCACTGTGTGAGTCTAATGTAGAATCACTGTGTGAGTCTAATGTAGAATCACTGTGTGAGTCTAATGTAGAATCACTGTGTGAGTCTAATGTAGAATCACTGTGTGAGTCTAATGTAGAATCACTGTGTGAGTCTAATGTAGAATCACTGTGTGAGTCTAATGTAGAATCACTGTGTGAGTCTAATGTAGAATCACTGTGTGAGTCTAATGTAGAAATCACTGTGTGAGTCTAATGTAGAATCACTGTGTGAGTCTAATGTAGAATCACTGTGTGAGTCTAACTGTAGAATCACTGTGTGAGTCTAATGTAGAATCACTGTGTGAGTCTAATGTAGAATCACTGTGTGAGTCTAATGTAGAATCACTGTGTGAGTCTAATGTAGAATCACTGTGTGAGTCTAATGTAGAATCACTGTGTGAGTCTAATGTAGAATCACTGTGTGAGTCTAATGTAGAATCACTGTGTGAGTCTAATGTAGAATCACTGTGTGAGTCTAATGTAGAATCACTGTGTGAGTCTAATGTAGAATCACTGTGTGAGTCTAATGTAGAATCACTGTGTGAGTCTAATGTAGAATCACTGTGTGAGTCTAATGTAGAATCACTGTGTGAGTCTAATGTAGAATCACTGTGTGAGTCTAATGTAGAATCACTGTGTGAGTCTAATGTAGAATCACTGTGTGAGTCTAATGTAGAATCACTGTGTGAGTCTAATGTAGAATCACTGTGTGAGTCTAATGTAGAATCACTGTGTGAGTCTAATGTAGAATCACTGTGTGAGTCTAATGTAGAATCACTGTGTGAGTCTAATGTAGAATCACTGTGTGAGTCTAATGTAGAATCACTGTGTGAGTCTAATGTAGAATCACTGTGTGAGTCTAATGTAGAATCACTGTGTGAGTCTAATGTAGAATCACTGTGTGAGTCTAATGTAGAATCACTGTGTGAGTCTAATGTAGAATCACTGTGTGAGTCTAACGTTGTAGAATCACTGTGCGAGTCTAATGTAGAATCACTGTGTGAGTCTAATGTAGAATCACTGTGCGAGTCTAATGTAGAATCACTGTGTGAGTCTAATGTAGAATCACTGTGTGAGTCTAATGTAGAATCACTGTGTGAGTCTAATGTAGAATCACTGTGCGAGTCTAATGTAGAATCACTGTGTGAGTCTAACGTTGTAGAATCACTGTGTGAGTCTAACGTTGTAGAATCACTGTGTGAGTCTAATGTAGAATCACTGTGTGAGTCTAACGTTGTAGAATCACTGTGTGAGTCTAATGTAGAATCACTGTGTGAGTCTAACGTTGTAGAATCACTGTGTGAGTCTAACGTTGTTCATTGTAGAATCACTGTGTGAGTCTAATGTAGAATCACTGTGTGAATCTAACATTGTAGAATTACTGTGTGAGTCTAATGTAGAATCACTGTGTGAGTCTAATGTAGAATCACTGTGTGAGTCTAATGTAGAATCACTGTGTGAGTCTAATGTAGAATCACTGTGTGAGTCTAATGTAGAATCACTGTGTGAGTCTAATGTAGAATCACTGTGTGAGTCTAATGTAGAATCACTGTGTGAGTCTAATGTAGAATCACTGTGTGAGTCTAATGTAGAATCACTGTGTGAGTCTAATGTAGAATCACTGTGTGAGTCTAATGTAGAATCACTGTGTGAGTCTAATGTAGAATCACTGTGTGAGTCTAATGTAGAATCACTGTGTGAGTCTAATGTTGTAGAATCACTGTGTGAGTCTAACGTTGTTCCATTGTAGAATCACTGTGTGAGTCTAATGTAGAATCACTGTGTGAGTCTAATGAAGAATCACTGTGTGAGTCTAACGTAGAATCACTGTGTGAGTCTAATGTAGAATCACTGTGTTAGTCTAATGTTGTAGAATCACTGTGTGAGTCTAACGTTGTAGAATCACTGTGTGAGTCTAATGTAGAATCACTGTGTGAGTCTAATGTAGAATCACTGTGTGAGTCTAATGTAGAATCACTGTGTGAGTCTAATGTAGAATCACTGTGTGAGTCTAATGTAGAATCACTGTGTGAGTCTAATGTAGAATCACTGTGTGAGTCTAATGTAGAATCACTGTGTGAGTCTAATGTAGAATCACTGTGTGAGTCTAATGTAGAATCACTGTGTGAGTCTAATGTTGTAGAATCACTGTGTGAGTCTAACGTTGTTCCATTGTAGAATCTCTGTGTGAGTCTAATGTATAATCACTGTGTGAGTCTAATGTAGAATCACTGTGTGAGTCTAACGTAGAATCACTGTGTGAGTCTAATGTAGAATCACTGTGTTAGTCTAATTTTGTAGAATCACTGTGTGAGTCTAATGTAGAATCACTGTGTTAGTCTAATTTTGTAGAATCACTGTGTGAGTCTAACGTTGTAGAATCACTGTGTGAGTCTAATGTAGAATCACTGTGTGAGTCTAACGTTGTAGAATCACTGTGTGAGTCTAACGTTGTTCCATTGTAGAATCACTGTGTGAGTCTAATGTAGAATCACTGTGCGAGTCTAACGTTGTAGAATCACTGTGTGAGTCTAACGTTGTAGAATCACTGTGCGAGTCTAACGTTGTAGAATCACTGTGTGAGTCTAACGTTGTAGAATCACTGTGTGAGTCTAACGTTTTAGAATCACTGTGTGAGTCTAATGTAGAATCACTGTGTGAGTCTAACGTTGTAGAATCACTGTGTGAGTCTAACGTTTAGAATCACTGTGTGAGTCTAACGTTGTTCCATTGTAGAATCACTGTGTGAGTCTAATGTAGAATCACTGTGTGAGTCTAATGTCGAATCACTGTGTGAGTCTAACGTTGTAGAATTACTGTGTGAGTCTAATGTAGAATCACTGTGTGAGTCTAACGTTGTAGAATTACTGTGTGAGTCTAATGTAGAATTACTGTGTGAGTCTAATGTAGAATCACTGTGTGAGTCTAATGTAGAATCACTGTGTGAGTCTAACGTTGTAGAATTACTGTGTGAGTCTAATGTAGAATCACTGTGTGAGTCTAACGTTGTAGAATTACTGTGTGAGTCTAATGTAGAATCACTGTGTGAGTCTAACTTTGTAGAATCACTTTGTGAGTCTAACGTTGTTCCGGCTGCACTAAAAAAATCAAGTCTTCGTTTAGTTGATCAGAGGCACGGATATACTTAACATCATATAACTTTTTAAAGCCGAAGAAAGAAAACTAGTTTGTGTGTGTGTGTGTGTGTGTGTTTCACTCTATGGACATAAAAAGACTTTGCTTTTCTATTTGTAACCAATTAGTATATAAGAAGATAAGAGAGAAGATAAGATAGTATATAAGTATATAAGAAGTATAGTATAGTATAGGATAGTATATAAGAAGATAAGAGAGAAGATAAGATAGTATATACTTTGACATTCTGTATTTGAATTTATTTATTTTTTAAATTTTATGTACATTTGAATTACTTCTAAGTTTTTTAGCATTTGATAAACAATAGACCATTTCATCTAAAAACATTAATGTATTTTGTTTTGGTGTTGCCTATTTTGTGTTATTTTTTTACTCAAAATGTTCAAGTAAATGCTGCAATATTTAAACAAATTTAAAAATAGTTGTTGTATTTTTAATTTTTCCTATATAGCTGAATGTTAGTGATGAGCCCTGGCCAACCTAATAATAACAGCACACTTCATTGATGCCCTAGCACTCGTGAATGTTCATTCTCTTTTGGGTCGAGCCGCTAGGCTCTTAAGACCCGGTTCATTTTATCGCAAGCGAGCCTCATCAAGCGGGCATCGCCGTAGAGGTAACCCTCTGCAGGTACCGTTACTTCATCTTCCAAATCCCCGCACAGCCCGGGGCACTCTTCGAGTACGTGGGCCACCGTCTCTTCTGGGTGGCCCTAGCACTACCCACTGCTGTCAGCTACAATCATTGATTAGCTAGCACCACCCACTGCTGTCAGCTACAATCATTGATGCCCTAGCACCACCCACTGCTGTCAGCTACAATCATTGATGCCCTAGCACCACCCACTATCTTTAACACTTATCACCAATACAAGCATGGTATGAACCAGCACCATCAACTCTAATGCAAAACTGGAGATGGATTTTTTTTTAAACGAGACCCAAAGCCCAAATCATTGTAGCTCTACTTTTGCCTAATGCTATGGGATTTAGCTTAATGTAAAAAGTTATTTTTAAAATTTATAGCATAGTTTATCCCTTTAAATATATTTTAGAATTATGCCCATAAATTAAAAAGTATTGGGCCAATATTATTACTATTGAAAAGACGAATGTACAAAAAAACTAAGGAAGATAGAGTGTGGATTTGACATTTCTGCAATGGGTTGAAACAAATTTTAAATATCTTATTGACAATGTTTTTAGTTTTTTAAAAAATGACTACACTAGATAAAGAATTAAAAATTTGAGCATATTGAATCATTCAGTTCATTCTTAGGAATAAATTTTGCTTTTGACCCAAATTAGAGACTTGCTTCATCTTATAGAATACTTGACAGATTGCTTTCATAGTCTTCATATTTTTTATGTGAGTTTGTCTCCCCGATAATCGGCTCCGCTTTAATTTTCCATTGGTAGTTGTTTATTTTAAAGCACAGCCTCTCTAGGAGCCCTTCTATTATTTAGTGGACAGTCCTCATACTATGATTCTAATAGCATCGCTAATTTATTTTAGCTAGATCTCCCATGTTTATTGTTCATGTTACTAACAGGCTATGCGATAAAATCAAAATAAATGAATATTTAATCATTTTATCAAACTTCATTTGCAATCCATTCTATTCTCCATTTTTTAAAATTAAATAGTTAACTTTAAAGCAACCCTACATCAGAATTTGATGTTTAAGTAAGAAACATAATGATAACATTAATTATCAATAAGCCCACACTAAATCACACATAAATTATTTAAACTGAAATGAACTTTTATTAAATTAAAAATTCTTAATGCTGATTATTAATATTATGTTTGAAACTCAGCTATTTCATTATTTCCAACTCTTCGTTTAAAAAATTATTTAAATTTTGGTTAATTGTAGGCATGTATACCTTATACTGTAATTAGGTTGGATAGGAATTTCTGAACATATTTATTTGTTGAATGTTCTTTGAGTTTGAGAGGTTTTGAAGTGCATATCTTTGATGCAATATAAGTTTAAAGAATGTTAGTGTATTGTTTCTTTTGCTTTAATTTGTAAATTCCCTTGAGTATAAATGATAAGTGTTAGTGTAAAGAAAGTCTGCTGGTTTTGAAAGCATGTGGCAAGATTGGGTTAGTGAATAAAGAAAAATCAGTTGATGAATATCAAGAAGGCAGTTGATGCATGCAAGATGGATCTTTAAATTTAAACGATTTTTTTCCCCAATTCGGTTGCATGGGGCACTTAACTTTGTGTTGTAACTTCTTTCCTCACCGATTGGATAATAGGGTAGCAATGTATGTTTTATGACAGATATTGGTTAGATGTGTGTTTATGAAGTTTGATCTCATGTCATTTTTCAGTTTCACTTGGACATCATTCACTGGGACTTTCTGAAAAGGTTTATTTATTTTATACATAGGGGAAGGAATGTCTTGTAAGATATTTTTTAGTTGAGAAATATAGTTATAAAAATTGATAAAACCAATATATTTGACTTTCTTTATATTATTTTTTTTTCTGTGTGTGTTTGTGGAGAAGGTATGTTTGTTTATTCTACGAGAGTCGTCTCCCTGTCATTATTACCTCCCTTTTTCTTAAATGACAGTGGTCTACCTTTATCATCACATTAAATTATGTTTATATATCTTACTGGGGAGACTAACCCCTTTTGTGCAAGGTATGTTTCCTTTGAGTCACGCTCTCGAACTTTTCAGCAATGTGCGGAGAATGGTCCTATCCCACCCGAAATTCTAACTTCAACTTAATTCATAGTGGTTAGCAGGTGGTTTTGAAGTTTATGAATATTAGATTTTATGTGATTGCTTTCATAGTCTTCATATTTTTTATGTGAGTTTGTCTCCTCTATAATCAGCCCCCCTTTAATTTTCCATTGGAATTTGTTTATTTTAAAGCACAGCCTCTCTAGGAGTCCTTCTATTATTTAGTCGACAGTCCTCATACTATGATTCTAATAGCATCGCTAATTTATTTTAGCTAGATCTCCCATGTTAATTGTTCATGTTACAGAATGTAAAAACCATTTGAAGACCTCAAGGGAAGAGACGGTTATGTGACATTTTTAATTTTTTTGTTTACTACCTGTATCTGATAGAAGATCAGGTAAGGAATAGAATGCTCTGAATTAGGTTTTATGAAAAAATAATGTCTGCCACCCTAATAAAAGTTCAAATCTATTTAATTAATTTATTTAAAAATCTGTATAATTTTGAACTTTAAAAACTTATAACTATAAATATGTGACATAGCTCTTCCCTTGAGCTCTTCATATTTAAAATCAGCATAGTGATGTTAATAGTAAATGCTCTTTCTGTTGATTACAAAAAGTTAAATGTTGAAATATAAACAAATATAATTCTAAGGAATAAGTACATAATATGCTTTTATTTAGCAATTTTAAAACGCAACGGTCAAAGGGAGTTTATCATGTTAAGTATATGAATTTTTTAGGATGACAGCAGTTAAGCTGCCTGATTTTAATTATAGAGACAAAGTTCTAAGTATAGTTTTTTATGTTAAAATAAATGAAAATACTGGTATTCAATAATCTAAATCCGAATAACACAATCATATTATTTGAGTCCAAATATACAATAATCATGTTACTGGCTGAAATTAATAATTTTGATCAAAGTTTCAAAAATATTAATAAATAAATTTGATTAAATATAATTTTTATTTCTGTTCAACAATCTAGAGCTTAAATTTTAAAAATAAATTTAGCCAAAGCATGCCAAAATAAGGATTTAAATACATGTACATTTAACTTTAATTTACTTTGTCATTGCTCAAGTAACAATTATTAGTGTATTTACGGTCAAAGAGAAGCAACCGTGTAATTAATTCATCAATTTTAGAGACAGCAAAAGTTAAGGCACCTAATTTTAATTTAATATATTAATTTTAATAATAAATAAGAATTGTTTCCATTTGAACGTAAAATTCTGGTGCTTTTTTTTTATTTATTTATTTTAACGGTCAAAAAGAGCACCGTGTAATTAATTAATCGTTTTTTAATATGACAATAGTTTAGCCGCCTGATTTTAATTAAATATAAGAATTTTATTATGAATTAAGTTTTTTTTTCCACTTTGGCTGTAAATGAATATGAATTTATTTTTTTTTCACTTTAACGTAAAAAAAAATATTTAAAAATCAGTGACCTCTCTTAAATGTAATAATTTTAAAACTATTGAAAAACATTTTCTATGTATAAGTGCAATGTTAGTTTGAAGTCATTAAAATGAATAGAAAAAACAATTGTCAAAGTATTGAATTTATTAGCATTAAAAAAAATATTTCAAAAATCCTTTTATCATCTATATTTTTATTGTTATATATATCCCTAAGAATTATAATAGATCAATAGAGACTTTCATTATTACTACCATTTCTAAACTAATTTCATATGTTAGTAATGAGTAGTTAAGAAGTGCTGACAAAATATGGCAAATAAGGAGTAATAATTTAAGTGTTGAATCATAATGTTAGATAGTTACAACATTGTTTATTGAAATTCAGATTAATACCAAAAATTAAAGTGCGGTGGTAAGTTTACTGGTTGCCTTGAAGAAATCTCATTATTATGTAAAACTAAGGATATTTTAGGGGAAACAAATCTTTAACAATGTGAAAAACTATGTATATTTTTTTTTAAAACTAATTAGTAATTTTCAAGCATAGTAAAAAAGACCAAGAACAGATAATTATCTTTGGTCTGCTAAAATCATGTTCTTGCAATCAAACCAATCACTGACTTTCCATTTGTAAGTCCATGGCTAAGAATAAGTTTTTCAGTAATTAAGGAACTAAGATCTGGAATTAAAATTTGTTTTATTTTTAGTTTTCTTTCAATCAATATGTGGAATATTCAACGTTACAATGAAGACACCTTCAGTGATGTAAGAGGCAGAATTGACTTGATGTAAGAGGTAGAATTGACTTTATGTAAGAGGTAGAATTGACTTGATGTAAGAGGTAGAATTGACTTGATGTAAGAGGTAGAATTGACTTGATGTAAGAGGTAGAATTGACTTTATGTAAGAGGTAGAATTGACTTGATATAAGAGGTAGAATTGACTTGATATAAGAGGTAGAATTGACTTGATGTAAGAGGTAGAATTGACTTGATGTAAGAGGTAGAATTGACTTGATATGAGAGGTAGAATTGACTTGATATGAGAGGTAGAACTGACATGATGTAAGAGGTAGAATTGACTTGATATAAGAGGTAGAATTGACTTGATGTAAGAAGCTAAAGGCTATAAGTGAATTGATATTAAAGGTGAAAATGACTTGATTGTTTGTCTAAAAATCAGAGAATATATTTCAAATTATATTTGTCATATTTATTTTCTAAAATGTTTATTTTTCAAGTTAATAAAATTGCTAAAAGTTATTATTATGTTTTAAATGTTATATGGCATAAATTAAATCTACATGAAGATCTTAATTCAAGATTGTTAATGAAACAAAATAAAAAATACTAATGTTTTTTTGGTTTTTTTTTATTTCACTAGAGATAAAAGTAAAAAAAATAAAAATTTAAAGGAATATCAACAACTTAATACTGATACATCCTTCAAAAGTTTCAAAAAATGATTTTTTTTAAAAAGAATTTCAACACACACACATTTTCAGATCTTTATTAAAATTTTAAGAAAATCAGCATCTTTTTCTTGTCTAAATTCTCACAGACATATGTTTCTTGAGAGGATTACAAACACAGTCACCACTTTGACTTTTATTCTATTGAACTCCTCCAATTCTTTTTTATTACACAGCGTAGTTCTGTACTTGTTATCTCAGTTTTGCTTTATCTCGCTATGTTATCAGTTTGTATAACTTATCACCTGTTTGCTCTAGTGAAATCTTGCAATTAAATTTTCATACACTTCACTGAAATCTGATTGCTTGATTTTTTGCAAAAATTTTACATCTTTGCTGACAATGCATGTTCGCGATAAAATTACTTAAATTTGTTAAAATATCGGCTATGCCATATTTCAAACAAATTAGTATTTTACTGCGCCCCATTAGGACGGACATGATATTTTTTGTAAACCTTAATTCATTTTTTTTCCTTTAAAAATTCATACTCGAAAGCTCATTTACTTGGGAAAAGCTGAAAACAAATACAATTCAGAAATATGTCTTGCCGTTGATGAAATGGGTGAAATACTTGCCTTTACATCTCAAGGTAGAATGTTAAAATCTAATCGAAACTAATTTTTTTTTAAGTTATTTTTAAAAATATCTCTGTTCATATTGTTTTGACTTTGGCTGGGATGTTATGAAGTTATAGTTATAACATAAATATCTATCAAGATCCTGGCTACTTTTTTTTCAAACTATTTGGTGAAAATAATTTTTTAAATACTTCACAATAAACATAGATACAGAAAAATCTTCATATATCTGTTAGACGACAAGTTATTAAGTGCTCTTACAAATGAAATTGCTTATTAAATTTACAAAAAACATTTTACAAATAAAGGTTAAATAACAGTAAGCATAGGCAAATTTATTTTTCCACCAAAGTGAATAACCCAGTAATTATACAAAAACATATTACAATTGAAAGTTAAATGACAGTAAGTGTAGGCTATTTTTTTCCACTAAAGCATAAAAACCAAGTAATTATAAACAAAAGTTCTGAGTTTTACAATCCAAGAATTTGGGGTGAAAAAAATTAAAATAGGCTAAACAATTTTTTTTTGTAAGCACTGAAGGTGATGCGCCCCATTAGGACGGACATGATATTTTTTGTAACCTAAATTCATTTTTTTTCCTTTAAAAATTCATAAAGAAATTATGAAAAAAAGATTTTTGGATTTACCAAATTACTCAACATACAATGGACGTGTGTGCTTGCATGTAGCTCTCTACAGTGGAGAAAAAATGTTCAATGTAGGGTTAACATATTTTTGTGAATTTAAGTTTTACACATTCATACAATATACTTAATTATTATCATATTAAAAATTTATTTGTACGATCCTTTAAAAAAAATAAAAATAGGTAATTACAAAGCTAAATACTGTATTAAAATACATTAAAATAATTACAACTGAAATAATTTATGCTGTATTTGAAAATAGTAATAATTAAACTGCTAATAAATTTATCACAATATCATGATATATTTAGTAATTAATTGAAATAAATATTTAAATAAAAAATTAATGGAAGTAGTTAGCAATGATAAACACAATATTTAATATCTATTTTTAAATGTAAATTTTACTAAGAAAAACAAAAAGAAAATGAAGGTTATTGCTTAAATAAACAAGAAACCGTGAAATAAAGCAAATATTTCTCCAACAGGCTGATGGATATACTGTAATTGAAAATTAAATTATTTTAATTACTTGTAATGATAAATACTAATATTTAATATTTGAGGAAATCATTGATACAGTCTAAGATTTTATACCGTCAACCAAAGATGTATACCTGCCCACTCCTAATACACTATCTTAAATAATATTGCAAGTTTAACAATGGAGTAATTAGAATAAAATTAATATCTAGCTTAATGTCCATGCCTTGAACCACATAGGTACTAAGGTACCCTATAGATATATTATTTTATGCGGTGGGGGGCACTGCATCAGTTATTTGGAAAAAGCCGAGTTTTCTATTTGACACTTTTCCTCTATAATTCTATAAGGTGATTAGCAAAACAAATTATTGCCTTCGTGAGTTTGTGAAAAGTAGCTCTCTTGACATAATGCAAAAAACACTGCTGTGATCAGACAATCCGACATGAGCTTCACAAAGCTAACAAAGTTGCCAGAGTCTCTCTATATGCCACTGTCATGAACAGTTTGTTAATGATATGACGGGAAAAAACTGTAACTATAAGATTTAATTTCCGGTGTGAAAATTATTAAAAATTGCTGGTCCAAAAAACACATTTTAAAACAGTAATTGCAATGTTTTAAAAATTACAGGAGTATCATGAACATTTTAACAATGAAAAATATCAAAATTGCAAATAAAAATGATTTTTCTAATTAAATAATGCAACATTTAAAAGTTTGCTAAATTAAAAACAATTTTTTATCAATGATCCCTTAAAAAAGATTAGATGAATAAACAACATTATTGAAAATTTATTTTTTAATCTTGAAGATACTTCTTTTGTCATTATATTAATTATATTATAGATTGTCATAGAATGGAAATAATGATCCGTAGCAGTTACTGCATTCCTTGAATCGCACACTTAAATGTATAAGAAAACATTTTTCAGTTGTAACAACCTCACTGTTGTTAAATTTGAAATGAAAATTATATTTTAATTAGGGATAACTTCTAGTATGACGGTACTGTAAAGAAAGGGAAAAGACAAATACATTGCAAAAATTTAATGTTCAATTAAAATTGACTTTTTGAGGGCAGCAGGAACAATGTTTGACCAGTTGCCTTGGCCACCTGATGAAACAATTTTTGAAAACAAAGAAATCGGCATTAGTTTGCCCTGAATACTTTTGTTTCCATAAAGATAAAGTATATCATTAAAACAGAAGACTCCATACAGCTCATAATCCCCTTTCCAGATAGGTCCAACTAGTTTAAGATGTAAACCTTTGTCTTCATGGCTCTTAACTTCCCACAGGTTGCCGTTAGCTTGTAGAATATATAATTGTTTCTCTTTTCTAAAACTGACAATATTTTTTACTGATCCTTCCAGTTCCAGGTTGTCCAGTTTTGTCCAAGTTTTGGACCAGGTGTTAAGACAATGGACAAACTGTTTTGGCAACGTTATTTATTATCTCGGAACAAAACAATAGTATGAATAGATCATCGGAACATATGTGTTCTATTCTATTCAGTGTGGGGAAACAAATGAATTTCTCAAGAGATCTTTTCCCCAGTCTTGGATTAAGTCTTTTCACTTCATTATTAGGAATAGAGTTATTAATTAAATAGATAAATTCATCTACAGCCACACCTTTCCATCCAATGCTTTTCATTTTAAGTACTTCGCGCCAATCATTTTGAACAAACACACACAGGCTGCTTCTATAGTTAAAGTCACTGAGTGCAAAGAAATCTGTCATGTACGAAAACAGTTTAACACGACAGCAATCAGTGAGAAAGGGGCACTTTGGAAGTTTAAACCATTGAAATTTAGAGTTAAAGGCAAGCACATGACATTTGCCACTATGATTACTCATCACTCCAACATTCTCTAAGTCGCTACATTGTCTATGAACGGCTGCTGGTAAACATTGACCGTGTTGGTATAACTTTGAGTTGTGCAAAGCGGCATCCATGACCATTTCTCTTGCTGCTTTATTATCCATGACCAAAGAATCACGGGATAATTTTTTAAGTGTTCTTAGATTAACAAGACAAATTCTGGTATTTGAAAGTAGTCGGTCAAGGCATTGCTTGCGATCCTCAATTGAAATTTCTTTTTTATAGGCAGTCTCATTACTAGCACCTGATTCAATTACAGGATTCTTTACCATTTCATTGTTATCTTCCTTCTTTCCATTTTGTCCTGCTACGGCTGGATCAGACTGAAGTTCATCTGTACGATATTTCACAAAATTCTGAGATCCAGTACGACTTTCATCCCTGACCCAACAGAATAGACTCTATGACAACATCTTCGGTAGATACAATTAAGTCTTGACTTTTTATAATTTCAAGCAAGTCACATTCCCGAAGTGAATAAAATTCTTTAGATTTGATGACCTGTTCATAATTTTTTATTATAAACTCTCTAACATTTGACAAGATGAATTTAAGTTCTAGCCTGTTTGCAGATGAATAAATAATTTCCCAAGTTTCTAATGAGATATTGCTTTTGAGAAAGGATTCAACATTTCTGTTATATTTTGATGCATTAGTTGCAAAGCTACTTCCAAAATGGAGAAGACATTTTCCAGAGAAATATTCTTTATTATGAAATTTACACAACTATCAACGACAACTTTAATTTGAAGTTGATCTCCAGCCAACCAAACATCTAGCATGTTGTCACGTGTCAGATGGTCACATCCGGTGTAGAGAGTATCTAAGATAGTTGCGAACGTCCTTGGAGATGCCTTCAAGTTTGGTCCTCTGATTCAGTGATTCTATCATCCCAGACCTGAGAAGGCCTTGGAAAAATCCAGAACACGCGCTGAGTATCAGACGATGGCATTTAAATTCTTTGCCTTCAACTTCAACAACGACATCCTGGAGTTCTTCATCTTCTCTCACGGATGATATCCCATCAATAATGGCACCGGAAATTTCCAGTTTGGCCGACATCGTTGTGTACTTTTTAAGTAGATTTTATTATTGTTCTATAGATTGAAATGGAGAGATTTTTAAAAAAGATTAATTAATACTATTATTATTAATAAATAATAGAAATAAAGAAAATTTGTGTTTGTAAAATATGAATATTAATAGTATGTTAAAAAAAGAAATTATTTTTAACTAAGATAAAAACAAACTAGTTACATTTTTTAAGTCTACGGACTACGACTTATGCATATTTTAATAATTACCTTAAAAGTGATTCAAACATATTTGGAGAATATTTTATGAAATGAAATGTTTACAATTTAATGAATTTACAACATGACAAAAAAGTGTCTTAAATATAATTCAATATTAATTAAGGGCTAATGTAATTAGCCGTCTTAATTATGTTGATTGACACTATGACTGTCAAAGAATTTAATACTCTTCGTGAAATGTATTTAGAAAACAATTTTATGTCAACATTCAGTCATTAACTTAAAGATATCTTTGTGAAGCAATAAATGAATTCAATGTACGTTTTAAAAAAATATGCGTTGTTTTTTCAAAATTGGCGAATTTCCTGTGTCAAGTGCTATTTACACACATTATGTTCTATTCCCACAATGATTATATAATCTATTGCTATTAACATTCATATTGTCTGTATAAAAATAGAAGCAATTGTTCAACTCACATACAAAAAGGACAATTTAAAAAATATAATATTATAAAATCAAAAACTGACAAATTGGAATTAATCTCATTAGAGATAGCACTCGTCAACTTTGCCAATTCTAAAAAAAAATGTTGTCGTTCATAAGTCAAACTAAATGGAGAAAAGTGACAAAACACCAAGGCTCCAAGGAGTCTCTCTCATTCAAATTAGAGCAATGTCCTATAAATTATGTCATAATAATAATAATATGACAAAATAGAAGTATGACATATTTCTATATTTTGTTGATGTTGAAAATTAAATTTGTGTTTTAAAAAATGTTTTACAATATAATGTGTGACCCATTCTAAAAAATTACTGCCTCATTTTTACCAATAACTTTCATTTGTATAGATTATAATTAATTATAGATAATTAGCCTACGCCAGATATTTCAGGAGCCCGTTTCGTCTTTATTATAATAGTAATTAGTAATTGTAATATACAAATAAAATAATAACAAATGTATAAATAAAATAAATTCTTAATATTTTAGCTTTTATAAAGTTATTTATATTTGAGAAAAAAAATTAAAACATAGGTAAATGAAAATGCGAATACAACAAAAATACATACATATCATATTACATTTTAATTGAAATGTATGATGATGACACATTTAATTTAGGGCTGTTAACGATTAATTTAAATTTAATCGTTAACTTTTGAAAAATTAACGATTAATTAATCGTTAATTTCGAGTAAAGCCAAAAATTGACATTTAAGGTGTCATAAGTAACATTTTTTAAATGTACTTGTCGAAAATCGAAATAACACTGGAATGTCTTCTTTAAAAATTGCTCGTTTAATCGTCCAGAAATTAGTTTATATTTATTGGCCGAAATATTTTACTTTTTGACTTCCAGTTCATTTATAAGTGGTGGGTCGACTAATCGTTAAAAAAAAATGTAATCTTTAAATATTTTTTTAATGATTTATCGAGAAATTAATTGTTAATTTCCGCAGCCCTAATTTAAATATTGTAAATCTAAAATCATCATCTATAAATATTATCTAGAACTTGAAGGTAACTGTTACTAATACTTGACTAATACTAATAGTCTTTTTTTAAGATCATGTCATAAACTAAAAAACCAAGTGACTATAGCTTTAACTTATAAAAAGAGTACCCCTTACTTGTAGGGTTGCCAGATGGCTGTCTCAAAAATACTGGACACTAGTGTCAACTGTCGATGGCACAAAAAGCGAAAATAGCAACATGAATAATTTGCGGTTTTGGCATCATTGAATATGTTAATAAGTGAACTGTGTGTATTCAAAACGTGCTACAGTCTGTAAATGTCATTAATATTCATATGATCAAATCAAGATTATAATGATGCGTTGCAACATTCGTATATTAAATATAGAATAAGATTGGAATCGCATTAAACATCCTTGCTTTATTATATTTTCAAAATATGGCATGATTATTAAATGCAATAATATAATAAAATAATAAAATTGTTTTTTTTTCTGTCTGGTAATATGTCTGCTTATGCAGTGGCGTAGCAACGGGTTGGCATCGGGGCAGTTGCCAAGGGCGCC
Organism: Ampullaceana balthica; assembly: GCA_944989445.1. Lineage (NCBI taxonomy): Eukaryota > Metazoa > Mollusca > Gastropoda > Lymnaeidae > Ampullaceana > Ampullaceana balthica. The sequence continues at coordinate 11,921 of CALYLW010002763.1, read as the reverse complement.
AGCTTAAAAGGGCGCCACTAAATCTGTAATTTTTAAATTTGTATTTAAATAAATACAGTTGGACCTCTCTAAGTCGAAATCAAAAGGACTCGGAAAAAAATCGGAGTTTTTGAGTTAGGGAAAATGGCGTAATAGGCGCCGATTAATCAAGGACAATGTTGATGTTGAGAGGTGGGGGAAACAGCCATACCGGCTAGTAGGCCTGACATGAAAGAGAGCCGGTGTCTGATGTTTCATATGAAAGGAGCCAACTTGCTTTGACATACCGACACAAGCCTGTGAGAGGAGACACCTTCCCTCCCCTCCCCCAATTTACTCCCTCGTCAGTGTGATTGGGGGAGTAAGATTATCCTTTTTAAAAAGAGTCACATCATGCAGCAAAGGGACGCAAATTATATATAGTTACCACTCTTTTTTCTTGTCCTTGTCATTTTTTGTACTTGCAAGGGTCACTTAATCCCTCGTGGAATGCACTAAAATAATAATTTACATCCATTTACGTGGCTCTACGGAACACGTGTTCTGAAATGTCACTCCAGAATAATAACCCAAACGCATTGGAAGATTGGACTAAGAGAGGTTGAAAGCCAAAAATCTTCGAGTTAAGGAGATCTAAAATACATTAATTTCGCCGGGACCTAACAATTAATTTGATATAGGGAGGTTTTCGACTTAAGGAATTTCGACTTAGCCAGGTCAGACTGTATTTCACTTTTATTCTCGATAACAAAAAAAGAGAATAGTTAATTACATTTAAATATATTTCATTAAAACCATTACAATATTTTTATTATGTTTGTGGCCTTTGCGGGGCATCTTATCATACAAATGTCAATATGATTTTACAGTCTTTCTTTTAATTAAAAATAAAAATCTTACTATCCCCATCCCACTGTCTAGGGAATAAAGTGGGGGAGGGGAGGGAAGGTGTCTCCTCTCTAGTTGGCTCCTTCAAATGAAATATCAGACAAGGCTTCTCTTTCCTGTCAAGCCCTCTAGCCGCTATGGCTGTCCCCCCCCCCTTCTCAATGTCAACATTGTCCTTGATTAATCTGCGCCTATTACACCAGTTTCCCTAACTCAAAAACTGAAATAAATAAAGAGCAATTTATAATTGAAATAAAATACTTTAAACACCAAATGATCGAACTATTGCACACACAAACAAACAAAATCACGAAGACATGTTTCATTTAGATATTCTAAATGTTATGGCTGCACGGGAATTGCAGGAATCGTACCCGAATATCAAACTAGCTCTGAAACCATTTCTTACAATGCCAACCTTAGTAGCCAACTGCCCAGAAAGGAGTTTCAGCAAACTTAAAATTATCAAAAATTACTTGAGATCGACTTCAGGTCAACAACGCAAATAATCTCTAGCTCTTGTTTCCATCGAAAGTGAACTTACCATTCAAATAAACTTCAATGAAATAATCACTAATTTTGCAATCATTAAAAAGCAAGAAAAGTTAAGCTTTGAACCTTTGATATAAGACATAGGAGTGGATCGGTGCGGAGTGATACTTAAATTTACTTTTAATTGTGAGTTTCTATCGTTATGTATGAGATAATGAGTATGACACATTGATACTATTGTTTTTATTTATAATACATGTTACTTCAAGTTTTGCTGTGTTCTTTATTAACGCAACAATATCCAGTTTTATCCACCAATTTATTTGGTATTATTTAGTAAATAATCAACTGCAAATTAGTATTTTTCCTGTCTCATGCATTTTTTATATTCACATTGAAATTACTGTCATTGTCAGAACCGTAATTATTGTCATAAATAAAATAAGAGAAATCCAATTGCTTTTTTCCAAAAAATGAAAAAATCGCAAAGCTGAAACTTGTCAATTTATCAAGGCGCCAAAAATAAATTAGCCAAGGGCGCCGAAACCCTATTTACGCCTCTGTGCTTATGCCATGTTTTCTGGAGAAATTACAGTATTGCAAATATCAAAATATAGCAAGATTGTTGGCTTCCTTATGTCTCGTAAGACGTCGGAATTTTCTGTGCTCCTGTGGAATTTGCGCGCATGGCTTTGCAGCTTCTTCTGTGGCTGTACACGCCCACTCGCGAATGGCAGCCTTTGCTGCACTTCTGACACTGAAAGGTAGTATTTGTGTTTGGCTGATTTGCTCTCCTTTTCCTCTTAATGCAAATTACGTATGCGACCTGTTGCAGGTTTCTTTCTCCTGCTTCTAGCCCGGCAGTCAACACCTGTCTCCATCTGTACCTGTCCCCAGCGAGTTCCTCCCAACTATTTATGTCGATGCCAATAGCTTTTAGGTCTCTCTTGCAGACATCTTTGTAACGAGGTGAGGCCGGCCTGTAGTCCTCTTTCCTTTGGCTAGTTCAGAATAGAGGATGTCCTTTGGGATTCTGCCATCCTTCAATCTGCGCACATGTCCCAACTATATGAGCCGTCGCTGACGGACAACAGTTGTCATGCTTTGTATTTTTGCCTGTTGTAGCACCTCATTGTTGGTGACATGGTCCTGCCACGCGATTCCCAGGATGCGCGGAGACAGCGCATGTGGAAAGCACTCAATCTCCTTTCTTGTCTGGAGTATAGGGTCCAGGATTCACTGGCATAAAGGAGGGTGCATGGCACACATGCACGGTACACAGCAATTTTGGTTCTGATGGTCAGCTTTTTGCTGTTCCAGTATCTTTTTGAGAGCCTGGCCAGAGTTGTGGAGGCCTTGCCGATCCTTATGTCTTGGTCGGAATCAAGGGTCAGGTTGTTGGTGATATTGGAGCAAAGGTATGTAAAGTGTTCCTCGGCCTCAAGTTGGCAACAGTTGATGGTGATGTTGGGTGGATCAGCATCCTGGGCCATCACTCATCACGTTAGTCTTTTTGAGGCTGATGGTTAGGCCGAAGTCGCTGGCGGCCTTGGCAAAGCGGTCCATTAGGCTTTGCAAATCTGCTACTCTAATAGCAAGATTATGTCACTAAACAATAAATTTTTGTTCATGTTAGGGTCTTTTAAACATCTCATAACTATTATTTAAGTTCGAACTTTCTATTTTTGTCTTTTTGAAGACTTTGACTAAATACAATACTGTCACTACACTGCACAATAATCATCAGCATTTTGAAATAATAAAACGCTAATTGACTTTATATTTATCACTAGACTTGGATGCTTTCAATAATTTCTTGTTCTTAGAAATTGCCTCTTTAAATTATATGCAGGTATACGTTATATTTAAAAAACACAAAGAGTTCACTTCTCACAGATTCAAAGCACATCCGATTACGTTAATCAGTCTGTGGGTCGTTTAAAATTGTTTTGTAATGCCAGAATGGATTAACGTTTAATTCTTTACGTGCTTCATTTATAAAATAAAAGACATTGGGTGTGTTTTTTATTACAATCCGAATTGCAAATTTCGATGCGTAATTAGGTCAAACGGTCGATTCTATAATCAGAAGATTGTAAGATTGCTTTAAAAAGCTTACTAGTGTATTGAATTAAAGAAAATTGAAAATACCGGATAAATGCATGTCCGGTATTGCTTCAATTTTTTAACTGGACAAATAACGATAATACCGGACAGTCCGGTTAAAAACCGGACATCTGGCAACCCTACCTACTTGACAAATTAATTGACATAATTAGTAACTAAGTATTTTTTTTTAAAAAACGAAGGGTCTGCTGCTACGCCAAAGTAACGGCAGACAACTCGACGGGATGTTGCTATTGATAGTGCTACATGTCGGAACATTAGCATTACTAGCAACATCCCGTCGAGTTATTTGCTGCTACGACTAGTCGTAAAAACTATGCTATATGACTATAATATATGCTTACAGTTACCACTTACGCTGTATTTTAATTATGCTAATACTAATACTTTCATACTCAACAATGGTTCTTATAATCAAATTTCGTGATTTCCTGGCAAGACGATTAATGAATTTTAAAGGTTACAAAAAAACTTGATTGATGTCCATTTAATGACAAACAGCTATAACTTTAAAAAATCATAAATACAAATGAGCTTCGCTAGAGCTTCGGATGACTTTGATGTAAAATCAGATAGTGGGATGGAATCCCGCTCTGGTCCGATTTCTTGAAAATGTAATAGTTTTAAACCACAATGAATATGTTGGTAATTGTAATTTTTGTTCTTCTAATACTGAAAAGCGGATACGTTGATTAAATCTATTTAAATAAATTGAGATTTTAGAATTAATACACACATAAATAAGACAAGATCTATGGGGCCGTCCATAAATGACGATATGCGATTTTGGCCAATTTTTTAACCCCCCCCCCTCCCGTCACAAAAACTTAGACCCCCTCAAATATTACGTCCCAAAACATTGACCCCCCCCTCCCCCACCCCCCAAACAAAAACAAAAGCCGTATTTTCTAATTGAAAACAAGAATGTTTTAAATATCTTTTTGACATTTAAATATGTAATTAGTGTAAGTCTACAATCTATTTAATATCGTAACTAGGGTGTACCAGATTAAAATATTTAAAATTCGGCCGAGCCGAAGCTGAGTCGGATTTGTAAAAATGGCCGAATTCTGGATTTGCCGGAGCCGAAATCCGGTATATCCCTTATCATTTCTAGAGCTGTCAATATTGTTGAAAAAAAACTGCGCGGGTACTCGTACAAAACGCCGCATAATTTTCGCGGTCATTACGTCTATAGAGTGCAACCTAACCACCATCACTGTACCTCATTTCACACAGTAGCTAACAGCATACTTCCAAAAACATACTATTGTGCTCTGCAAACTTTTATTCCTGCTGTAAATGCATTCGCCATACTCATAAACTAAAAGTACAGTAAACTGAACATTCAAACAAAATGTCAACAACGATGACGTAACGTTCAGTCAGGTCATAGGGCCCAGCAGCTTGAATGTTAATGTCTGCTAGGCGGCGGTCAATGTTCCCTCTAAGGTTCGTGGCCAAATGAAAAGTAAAAAAAAAGTCTTGAGCAAAGTTGCACAGCATCCTTTTTTTGTGTGCAATACTACACAATTTGCTGGGCTGTTATTCTAAACCTCTGCGCTGCGTCGTCCAGAGAACTGCGCGGCCGCGCAACCATGCAGATTAAAGGGAACATTGGTGGCGGTAGTAACTTTTTAACTGATAAACTTTACATACTGACAACTTTCCTTTTGGTTAGAGAGTAAACTGTAATAGTTAATGGATTTAAAACAGCGCCAATAACAGTTAACTCAGTGGTTCCACAATGAATTGACTTAAACCTCCTACTCTTTTTAATTTATATAAATAATTTACACAACAACATCTCAACAGGAACAAAAGTTAGGTTCTTTGCTTATGATTGTATATTCTATAGAATAATTAAGTCAGAACAAGATAGCAAAATCTTACAAAAAGACTTGGATGAATTGATAAAATGAGTAAATAATTGGGACTATGTCTTTCCATCCAGAAAAGTGTCAACTGTTGAGAGCAACAAAGAAAAAGAAACAAATAAATTCAAAATATTTCATTCAAGAAAATCAACTTTCCAAAACAAAGATGCAAAATACTTAGGAGTTATAATAATGAATGAGAATTTATTATTGAATCCCTATCTCAATGAAGTAAATTTTTTAAAAACCTTTGGCCCTATGAAGAGAAACTTTTACATATTTAATAAGAATATAGGGACGCGGTGGTCGAATGGCAGCGCACTGGACTGTCGTACCGATGGTCACGGGTTCGAATCCGTGTGAAGGCAAGGGTTTGTTCCCGGGGCCTAGGGCGTCCCTGAGTCACCCCGCTCCGAATGGGTACCTAACACTACATGTAGTTAGGCGGCTGGGTAATGCGTGGAACCCACAAAGCCGTGGCCTGTGAACGCTGCATCACTTGCCAACAGATCATCTGTCATCTGTGGACGCAACTATCTTCTGCATAGAAGGAGCGTCTGTATATATAAGATAAGATAAGATAAGAATATAAAACTGAAATTCTTCCTTAATTTGGTGAGACCTGTACTAGAATTTGCATTTTCTGTATCGGACCCATTCACCAAAGTAAACATTGAAAAACTAGAGCAGATTCAAAAATGACCTGCCTGATTATTAACTGGAGAATATACAAAACTGACTAAAGTAACACCATTAGGTAAATCATGAAACCTTGAAACACTAGAGGTAGAAGAACAAAGAGCAAAGTAGTAATAATACATGCGTCAATTAATTCTAACTTGCAAAATTTCAGCTTGCTAGCATACCAGGTAGTCGGTAAAAAATCGATAAAAGTTTTTTTCGGCAAGCAAGGCATCAAGCAATCCATCAAGGCATCAAGCAATCCATCAAGCAAGCAGACACCACGAGTTAATATAAAGGATTTAAAAAGAAACACTTGGCGCCGAGAATTAGCCGCCGCCCCTCCCCTAAAAATTGTTAATGCAATAATGAAAAATTGTTTTTTATTAATTAACAATAAGGACACCATGCATTTTTATGTTTCAAATAAAAACAATAAAATTGAAATTTTCTGTTCTTCATCATGACACAAACTTTCATTTATCAATTGTAAATAGCTAAAATAGCTACATATTAGTCAATCTTTGTGTATTCATCATTGATCGTAATAAATTGTTCATTAAAGTTATTTAGAAAAGCTACTTTAACACCTTGCATTACCTAGAGTACTTAGACAGTAGTAAGCAATGTTCTAAAAAAATATACATGTGACTAAAATGTAAAAACTCATTAAATCAAAAGTATGGAAAATTAAACTAAATCAAACTACACTGAATACAAGTTTAATTGGGTGAAAAAAATTAACAACATGCAATAGGTTAAAACAAAAGTACTTCTACTTCTAAATACTCTATGAACGTAAATTGAAATTTTAAAAAAAAACGTAAAAAACCAAGTTTTTGACTATAAATCCTTTATGTACGAGAAGTAACTAAAAGAATGTTCATTATAATACGCAGCGTAAGACCATCCAAAAATACACAATTGTAGTTGTGTCGTAAAACATGTTTAATATAATGCGCACCGATCAGCAATATTTTTATAAAAAGTGTTGTCAATAAAATACGCACCTTATTGCGCGACAGAAAGGTTCTTCAATATGATGCGCACCGCGACACTCTATCTCAAAAATAACATGATACATAGAGATAAATAAAATAATCTAAAGATTCAATAATTTAATTACAGTACATGCGATCGATCTGAAATTTTAATAAATCGTTTATATCATCGACACGAGTCTGCCTGCAAAATTTCAGATCGCTAGCTTACGAGAAAGTGGGATAAAAATCGATCCAAATTTTGGCGACAGTCAATCAAGCAAGCAAGGGTTCAGACACCACGAGTTAATATAATTGATTTAAGAAATGTGAAGATTTTATATAATTATACTAAAGCTAAGTTTCTATTTCTATAATAGTAGACAAGAGGATTTTTAAAATAATTTATTTATTTGATTACGGTTTTCAGTCACAAAATTTAGTATACTTATCATGTTATTATTTATAATTATTAAAATGTATCATTCAATAGGGCAGACAACAATTAAAAAATAAAAAGGCATTTTTCCCACTACAACTAAATATAAATTCTGTATTGCTGGGTAACAAATTAAACGCAAAATTTGTTGAACTAAGATTATTTAAATAATACAATTTTTTTAAAATCTTAAGCTCTGGTAGCTAGTTATTTCAACGGGATTAAATCAGTAGTAAAAAATTGTGAGTGACACAAACTGTGACAAACCCTAGTGACGCTGCTAAATTTAGATCAAAGAATTCTCTAAAAATAAGAGTGCTAAATCAATTTAAACGAAAAGTGCCCCTAGCCGATAAAAACGTGTTAGCAGGTCGAACTGGGGATAACGTGATAGTCAAATAAATTATGCTTACTTCATATTAATCAACCATTTCCTCTTACGACGACACTCATATTGAAAGTCTTATTCCTAAACTTGTCAGGTGACTCAATTCATACGGTCCTGTTCAAGTTATAAAAACATAACTCCTGCCTCGACGTCAGGAAGGAATCACTAGTTATATACACTTAAGTCTTAATAAATAAAGGTAAAAAAGGATTTTTATGCAGCCGTCTGCTAGAGTATGTTTTACTGCAGGGACACGCCAGTGGGCCAGTAACACACTGCCCCTGGTCTGTGATGGTGTACATACTGTGCATACCCACTTAGTACCCACATAGCGCCGCACCATGAGCACCGCACAGAGATGCACTGGGAAGGAGTGACTGAGTGACGTATTGGTGCGGTGCTGGAAAATTCTCAGCTTTGGAACCGGAACAACAACCAACTTATATACAGTTTCTACGCGTATCCATGTTTTTGTCTAGTTTTGCATTTTTATAAGTATTTTAAGTAATGTCAGTGTGTTTTTCCTTCCGATAGAAGCAATATGTCCTTTTTATTTTTAGAAATGAGAATAATCACATCCACAGGATGCAGACTTTTATTGGAATTGTAAGGAAATTTAAACGTTCCCTGGATTTTTAAGGTACTACTGCAGGTATGATGTCATGATAAAGGCGTGTAAAGGAAATATTCGGAACGCAAACCTTAGATGTCTCCATGGTAACAGCATCATCTCCACATTACAGCAAAGCAGAAATCCATGTTCTGTATGGAAACTTTAAACCCCAAACACAGAGTACCACAAATGTCACTTAAAATAATATCTTTTTAAAAATGTTTTCTATAAATCCAATACGACCAATAAGCATTAAATTTTATAGTGTATAAATATTATCATATCTTTTTTTTCTTTTTTGTGTGGGGGGGGGGCTGCTGAGAGCGTTGGCTTATATGTAGAGCATGCATTGGTTGAATCTTCCACCACAAAATTTGTATAGTTGTTACTTACAGGCATGGTAACACACATCAATTACAATTATGTGACACCAAACAACCTCCTTGAATTCCCCAATTGCCCCGATCTTTTGTATGTATAAAGAACAATGAATGCAAATACAAGGGTAATAAATAATACTTCGTTTATTCATATGTATTACAGCTAATTCTTTGGAAGAAAATGTGTTTAATACTTTTTAGTATCAATTGTTTGGTAAAAAGCTTTTAAAGATTTTTTTCCATATATAAGATGTTAGGCCTATCCAAAAATGTAGAAAATTGCAAAAAATATATCAAGAATCATGTCTAGAAAAAACAACAAAGAATAAAAGTTACGGTCATGCTTATTTTGTTTTTATTTATTATTATTATTTTTTTTTACATTTTAAAAGTCATTTTCCACTACAATATTTTACCGATAGATGAATCCACTTTTTTGGCGAAGCTTTGTCAAATTTAGAACGACTGATGTTTACAAGACAGAAATCATCAAAAACTCTAAATACATTAGATACACTAAATACATTAAATGATAGTCTTTTGTGGGCATTTTGTTTTTATAATACTGACACAAACCTTGCGTAAAGATAAGAATCCTAACAATATCTTGCGAATTTCGACTCAAATTAAAATGTAGCCGTGTACCCATGGGCCAAGATGTAGCCGTGTACCCATGGGGCAAGATATAGCCGTGTACCCATGGGGCAAGATATAGCCGTGTACACATGGGTCAAGATGTAGCCGTGTACCCATGGGTCAAGATGTAGCCGTGTACCAATGGGTCAAGATATTATAAGGAACCACTACAGGAACGATGTCATGAAAAAGGCATGTAAAAGAAAACACTAGGAACAAAAACATACAATGTTTTTGTGGTAATATCAACTATCAACATTTCTACATCACAGCTTACAGAAACCCACGCTCTTTATGGAAACATACAGTTTCAGAGATTTCAGTTGAAATACCATCACTTTGTTCATGTTAGAAAAATCCAATGTGATTAATTTAGTGTATAAATATTAGCATATTTAAGATTTTATTGATTATGAAATAAACAAGAAGTTGTGATTCCTTGAAGTGAACTAAATTAGAGAATGATAATCTTTAGGATAAAACTTTAGAAAGATGATATTTTGGGTTATCTCTATTTCTTGATAAATTAAAGCGGAGAATGCATGTAGCCACTAAATGAGTAAAAAAAACGTTTTAAGAAAAATTAAGTTAGTGCAGACTAATTCGTTCAACAATATATAGCTGTCATAGAAGAGACATTTTCTTAATCTTTAAGTTAATCTAGCAATGGCATTCAAACAAATCCTTAGAAACCATCTGGAAAATTAAAATATTTTAGAAAAATATTACAAAATTTTAATATTACAAACTTATTTTCAAGCGAATAATGACTTTTTGAGTACAGCAGGAACTATATTAGACCAACCACCATCATCCTCACATGTTTTGATACGTGAAAAGAACGATAATTGCAAGATCTTTTCATCAATACATGTTGATTTATAAAGATAAAGGATATCGTCATAGCAGATGGCGCCATACAGCTCATAGTTCCCCTGCCAAAGAACTGCCACCCAGTTCAGATTGATCCCTGCGGATTCATCGCTTTCTATTTCCCACAGGTTGCCGTTAGTTTGAAGGATATATGAATGTTTTTCTCTTTTGAAACTGACCAATGATTTGGCTGATCCTCGAGGGCTATCAATGCCTCGCCATGTTTGAGATCTGGTGTCAACAATACGTACATCTGTCTCGTCTTCACCTTCAATGACCACTGAGCAAAATGCAATAATTAAATTATCAAAGGAACAAACGTGTTCTATTTTATTCTGTGTGGGAAAGACAATAAAATCCTCGAGAAAACATCGCCTAAGTCTTGGATTAAGTCTTTTCATTTGTTGATTAGCAGAATTAATGAGATAAATAAATTCTTCCACAGCAACACCAAGCCATTCGTTACCTGGTAGATCACAGAGTTCATGCCATTCACTTTGTCCAAAAACACACAGGCTGCTAAAATTCTTGAAAGCGCCAATAGCAAACACATCTGACATGTAAGCGAACAACTTGACAGAAGTGCATTTTATCAGAAATGAACAGATTGGAAGTCGAGACCAAACTGATTCACGAGAATTACGAAAAACAAAACATTTTCCATTTGGAAGCCCAATTACTCCCACATTCTCTAAATCACTGCAGCTTCTATGAACGGCTCCCTTTGGCCACTGGCCATGTTGATGTCCAATAGATTGGTATAAAGTTGCGTCCATGACCATATTTTTACTAAGTGTGTTATTCACCACTAATGGATGACGGAAGAGTTTCTCTAGAGTTAATGGCTTAACCAGACAAAGTCTCATTTCTGAAAGGAGCCGCTCAAGACATTTCATAGAAGCGTCAGTTGAATACTTTGGTCTTATTAAATTATTTGTTCCCTCCTCCTTATTGACATGATTTTGTGATTCATTTAACTTATGCTGTTTCTCTTCATTTTGTTCGGAGCCTAAATACTGATCTGCAATCGTGTTTTCAGGTCCATTAGTTATTCTATTTTTGACCCAATTTAGGACAGACTCAACGACAACATCCTCACACGACACAATGAGATCTTGGCTTTTTATAATTTCAAGCAATTCATTTTCACGAAGACGAATAAAGGTCTCGGATTTGCTGACGTTTTCGAAGTTTGTCTTGATGAAATCTCGAATATGTGATAAAATCAAATCTGAACCAATGGAATCTGCAGCTTTGTAAATATTTTCCCAATTTTTTAAAGTTACATTATTTGTAATAAATGTTTCACACAATTTTATGATGTTTTCCTGCATTAGCTGAGATGCTACTTTCCAAACTGGGATAACAGTTTCATTGCAAATATTGTTGCATATAAAATTCAAGCAAATTTTATTAATAACTATTACTTGAAGTTGATCGCCAGCCAACCAAACATTTAGCATGTTGTCACGTGTCAGAATATCACATCCGGTGTAGAGAGTACCTAAAATTGTTGTGAACGTTTCCATGGAGACGCCTTCAAGTTTTGTCCTCTGTTGATGCGATTC
>CALYLW010002762.1:9407-39407 GCA_944989445.1 Ampullaceana balthica | reverse complement strand
TTAGTCAAATCCTTTCCCCCAATATGATTCCACACTTCTTTTGAGATTAATCGGCACCCTTCCGTCTCGCGAGACAATAGTGCATCACTGTTGAGTTGGGTTGCATTTCTTCGAGTGGCTGTGCAGTCCTATCCTTGAGTGACAGTCTTTACCACAGATTTTACACATGAGTTCTGTGCTTCCAAATGTTACGCCTTTCTCCTAGCTCTTCTTTCTGTAGCCTCCTCCATCCTTCGTTCCTCGGCTACTATGACCCTTTCTTTGACAACTGTGCGCCACGTTGATCGGTCTTCTGCCTTACACTCCAAGTCGCTTGTGCGCATTCTGGCTGCTTTCATGTCCCTTTGGCAGACATCTTTAAATCGCAGACATGGGCGACCTGTCTTCCTCTTTCCCGATGCCCGTTCTCCATATAGGAGGTCCTTGGGGATGCGGCCAGGGTTCATTCTTTTAACGTTTCCTAGCCATCTCAGGCGTCTTTCACTAAGTATTCAGAAAATGCTTTGGGTATTGGCACGCATTAGGACCTCAGTATTAGACACCTTGTCTTGCCATTTAATGCCTAGGATGTGTCGCAGGCATCTCAAGTGGAAACTATTAAGCTTGCGCTCTTGGGATGTATAAGTGGTCCATGTCTCGCTCCCGTATAGCAGTGAGATTTGAGATTACATACCCCATTATAATCCCGTTTTGTACTGGGATGAAATTGGTAAAGTAAACCCCTTTCCTCTATAAGACACATATACTTTAATGGGATCACATAGCTCAGTATTATCCCATTGCATAAAGTGATCCCGTTTTTTGAGAGAATCTTATGCCCTCATATGATTCCATAGTTCATTTGACTAACTCACCAAATACTGAATCTGAGGAATAGTAGTTAGCAATTGGCAACTTTCTGAATCATTTTTATTGCGATCTTACTTGTGCTCTGAACTGAAAACCTTAGACGATTAATTATTATTATTTTGATTTAAAAATTATTATATTGGGTGGGGTACAAAATGGGATCCCTAATAATGGCCCGTGAAAGCCTGTTATTTCAGCTAGTAATATAATATAAATGTTTAATGTCAATAATTTCACTTGTTTAGAGATGTAACATTATATGAAACCATGCGTACAATTAGTGTCATTTATAGTATGTAAATTAAACCACTTATAGTGTAAACTAAATAAAAATAGAGTAATATTTTATTTCGGGGTCTACCTTACTTCATAAAAATTTAGAAAACAATGCAATGGCACTAAATGGTTTCTTAAGATAGATATCGAATAAGGATCAAGAAAGGGGGAAAGCAAGGCCGCGAAAATCTTCTTAAAAAACCAACTATTGGTGGTAGTTGAGGAAATTGAAACCACGATTAACTTTGTATATCAACGTATATATATATATATATATATATATATATATATATATATATATATATATATATATATTATCTTCTGTGAAAACGCATGTTACCTCTTCTAAAGGCTGGCAACAATAACAAAAGGCAGGTGATGCTACGTAACTCCATTGAGCAACGGCTGAATTTCTTGTCACATGAGTCATAAGTCATAACGTAACCACAATACCTAACAAAAGGGAGGATGAGCCTTTCATTTTAACATATCCAAGTCATGATATAAGACTTCCTATAATATTTCCTGGCAACCACTGAAAGAAGCTGCGTGTATTTGAAAACAAATGCATGAGAAACAGGGTTGTTAACAATACTAAAAAAAATTATTGGCAATACCAATACCAATACAATTTTAAAACAAGTATTGCAATACCAATATCAATATTTATTTATTATTGCCTTACCAATACCAATATTTGGGTCATTCGACGAATAAAACGCAAATACGTAATTCATCGCTCTATATCACTTACATCGATAAACGATAACAACATTTTTGGCTAATTTAGACAATGTATTTTTAACCAAATTTTGTTCAATAGTTAACACTTGCTTCATCAGTTTTCCTCAAAGCATTCAAAAGTCTTTGACAACATATTAAATAAGTCGGCATACCTTAACGTCCTTAAGCAACAAGATTTTTAATATGTATACTGTACATATATTGTGAATGAATGAATGGATGGATGGATGAATGAATGGATGAATGAAGCAAATGACTTTCATAGAAAAGCAAATGATACATAAATGGTTAAACATCATACTATAGTAAAAACAGTCAGACCGAGTCAGTGTATTGCATCACATCTGGAAAACTAACGATGAACGATGAATTTTAGTAGAGTTCACAGGGTAACGCCACCTATTTGGCCGTTACCACTTAGCCAGGCGAAGAAAAGTAACCATTTCAAAATGCGCACTGCTCAGTCGTGAACGAAGAGGGGAAAATACTTGTCCTCCTAATGAAAACAACCTTTCAACAGCAGCGCTTGAAGGAGGTCCTGTATTCAGGTCTATGTATATTTTACGGATATGTGGATAGGCATCCAATGATGCAATACTGTCTGAAGTGTCTGCCAAGTAATTATTAATTTCTTGATTCACATCAGGTGAATCATTCACACGATGTCGTCTGGCTGACAATCCAGCGAAGAAGTCTGGCTGATTTTTTGTACCATCAGCAGCAGCCGATGTTGCTTTCTGATCATCAGTAGGAGCAACCAACAGTGATTGTGAAACGCGTCTCTTCAGTGCTTCAATAAGATGCGAACGCTGTAAATCATCATCTATCCAGTCCAACTTGAATTTGGGATGTACAACGGATGCCAGCTGAGCATCAATGCTGTCAAACATACTTGAAAATCTTCTATCGATGGCATTCAAAAGACATGAAGCTAATAGAGATTTGATTTGATTTCTATTATCATTCATTTCATTGATCAGTCTCATTCAAAAATTGTTTGGCAATGTCACTCGCAAGATGGCGACACCAAAGAAAAATTTATTATATTCAGCTTTATTCACAACCAATGTTGTAGAGAATTTATTGAATATTGCTTTTAGTATTGGTTAAAAATCAATACCAATATCAAAAATAAGTATTGGCAATACCAATACCAATATCAAATTTCAAGAAGTATTGCAATATCGTCCCAATATTTTAAAAAGTATTGGCAATACTACCAATACCAATACAATATTGCAATATTAACAACCCTGATGAGAAACATACTCCTCCAAATCTCTTATCTAAAACACAAAACTAATGAGTATGTCTTGGACAGAATAACCTCCATTGCGGGTCGTCAAGAAACCATCATAGTGACAATTAAGAGACGCAAGCTGGCATTTTTCGGTTATGTGGCGTGATAGCCTGCTAAAATCACCCTTCAAGGCACTGTAGAAGAGGGCCGGTGAAGAGATCGACAGCGCAAAAGTTGTGTCGACAACAGAAAAGATTGAAAAGGTTGAAAGAATTACTGGCCGCCGCTCAAGATAGGCGGATATGGAGATCGGTGTATGTAGATGAGCTTCTCCCAGCGACCGCAACTGTCAAGCAGCTGATGATTATGATATTTTCTTGAATTCGTTTGTCATGCATTGGCAGATACTTATGTCATTTAAAGTGATTATGTTTGTTTTGCATTAGTAAGAAATCAAATTTTTAAAAAAAATGTTAGCCTTTTTTCAAAGTTTCTTTAATAAAATTATTATGTTAGGCATTAATAATAATAAGAATGCTAATTTTATTATTTGAGAACTTATTTAGCGCAGCATCCCAGCCAGCAGTGGGGTTCACCGATAACCCGAAAAAATATCCAAGTAGCCATCATATTTTTACAGCAGCTTGATTGAAGTGAGAATTTCCAAGCGCAAATGTTCATAGAATCACGGCCGAGTTAAAAATACAGTTGGACCTCGCTAAGTCGAACTTCCCTAATTTGAAAACCTCCCTATATCGAATTAATTGTTTGGCCCCGGACAAATTCCATAAGACTTATGTATTTTAGATCTCCTTAACTCGAAGATTGTTGGCTTTAAACCTCCCTGAGACGAATTTTTCAAGGCGTTTGGGTTATTATTCTGGGATGACATTTCAGAACACGTATTCTGTAGAGCTACGTAATAGGACGCAAATTCTTTTCTTAGTGCATTCCACAAGAGATTAAACGACTCTGGCTAGTACCAAAAATGACCAAGACAAGAAAAATGAGTGGTAACGTATTCGCTTCCTTTTGCTGCATGCTGTGACTCTTTTTAAACAGAAAAATCTCTTTTTCAAAATCCCACTGTGTAGAGAGTAAATTGGGGGAAGGGAGCGAGGATGTCTACTCTCACGGGCTAGTGTCGGTATGTCAAAGCAAGTTGGCTTCCTTTCATATGAAACATCATACACTGGCTCTCTATCCTATCAAGCTTACTAGCCGGTATGGCTGTTCCCCCTCCCCCTTTTTCTCAATATCTACATTGTCCTTGATTAATCTTCGCCTATTACGCAATTTACCCTAATTCGAAAACTCCGTAAGTCGATTTTTTTTCGGGTCCCTTTGATTTCGACTTAGAGAGGTCCGACTGTTTAAAGAGCTGTGCACCTTTAGTGAAATACATTATCTAACTAAAATTACCCTAGTACATGTCCCATAAAGCTAACGATACTCCTCGATAATTGCTTTTAATGAAACTTCTTGCTGTTAAGCTATGTTTTTATAAATACATATTCTAAAAATAGCCATATTTTAGTTAAAATAACATCTTAAATGACATATTAATAGCCAATATGTTTTTTTAAAGAAGCAATATCTCTTATTATAATTAAAATAAACCATTTACTTGGCCATTGATTCCATTCATATAATAGATGACACTATTATCTTGCTATTATTGCTTCACTTTTTTGTAATTCAATTTTGTAATTGATACCACTAATAGTAAAGTAAAAGTAAAAGTTTCCTTTTCAGACCATGTTGGCCTATGGGGCAAGTGAAGTAGCGTTGACAAGTTTTTATAGACACGGCATACAATGCGTGGCTAGCACAATGCCCAGCCGCCTCTACTTCCCCAAGTGATTTCGGGTACCCAATAGGAGCTGGATGGACTCAAGGACGCCCTAGGCCCCGGGAACAAATCTTTGCCTTCACATGGATTCGAACCAGTGACCATCGGTACGCCACTAATCCTACTAAAAGATATTTATATATTAAAATTAATTACGCATACTAATAAATCGATGGCAATTTATTTTAATGTATGTTATCCATACATGTAATTATCAAAAGTTGATTACAAAATTTTAAATAGTGTGATTTATATATAGCTCTAACATTCACATTGCGATCGATTTAATTCCACTTCATGGTGTAGATAGTGATAAATGTTTTTTTTTATAGAAACCTATTTGTATAAGTATATTTATACTTAAGTATACTTCACATTGTTTAAAATTTGAAGAGGAATAATAAACTGCATTTAAAATCAAACAAATTATATATTTTATTTTTAGAAATCGTTTTCAATTTCTTTTTTTTTCCTTTTAAATTTTAACTTAGAAGGCGATTAAGTTTTAATTTGTAACACCTATTGCTTTGCTCAAAATCTTTGCATATTATCCTCGTTAAAATTAAAATCGACATATGGTATTATGTGGTCAAGCCTCAACACATCAAAACGATATCATAGAAAATTTATAAATTTCTTAGGGCAAATTAAAAAATGTACCCTGAAATGATAATCTGTGTCATTTCGTTTATTATTGAGTTTGGCAAACTAATCTCTAATCTAAATGTGGGGTTGACCAATTTAGTCTTGGACAAAAAAATGAAAACAACAATAGTTCAAACAAATCAAACACAATTTATTTGAAATTATGTATAAAACGTTAAATCTGCCCTTCCCCCAACACACCAAAATAAAAGTTTCAATAAATATGGGTCACTCGGAACACGGCATAACAAATTGTGTTACATGTCGGCGCATACGTATCTTACATTGAAGTGTTACCGGAGTAACAGGACAGCTGAAACCCTTGACCAGAATATAACCCAGTATAATCTGGCATAGGCCAGACTATACCCCGGGGGGTAAAGTTTTATCTAAAGTTACAGTCTACACAAGTTTATTTTTGAATCACCGTTTTTAAAAATAAATTAATTAAATGTTAATGTTGACTAATTCAAGCAATATGTGAATTGATGATTTAAAAAAAATTTAATAATTAAAGCGCGTTAGGGACTATAATTATAGCTTTTCAAACGCTTGTGAACATTTATTTCGTGGACCTCGCTTATTCATCAAATCATTAAGTTTAATTATTTTGAGTATGGCATAAAGATTTTTTTAAGTTATTGAATTAAATTCCGCATGAATGTTTTTTTTTCCTCGCATACATTTTAAATTTTACTGTCAACCACGGTTTAGGCATATCTTCATTTTGTTTTTGAAATAAACATAACATGGCGCATTTCACTTTTTAAAAATATATCTGAATATACGCTGATCTGCAAAATACTTAAAAGAATAGGACAAGACTAAAAGTTTGGGAAACATCGTTTGACTTCCCAAGTGTTGCTTGTCGTATTTCCGAACCTTCATCTGTAGCTCGGTTTGCCTTTGCGGTGTCTTAAGACATTCAAAAGAAACCTTTGCTCCAGTAGCGCACATCATTTTAAAATTCTTTATATTAACTCGTGATGTCTGCTAGATTGTTTGTTTGGATTGTTTGCTTGCCGAAAACACTTTGGATCAATTTTTAACCCACTTCCCATATGCTAGCGAGCTGAAATTTTGCAAGCAGACTCATCCCCGACGATAAAAATGATCTTTCAAAATTTCAGATCGATCGAATGTACTGTAATTAAATTTTTGTAAATGTGTATACAGTTCATATTAAGAAACAAAAACTACATAATGGCCCCCGGCATCCAGTGAGTAGTAAATTTTTTTTTAAAAAATCGGCCGTTAAAACATCGCGGGATTTTGTTGAACAAATTCCCGAAGTTTCATGTTTCTAGCTACTTTGGAAGTTGAAAAATTAGTGATGAATGAAAGAAATAAATCCCTTGCGATGTAAACTTTCATTAAATAAGGCAAAATTGATGTTTCTACGCCTAGTTTAAACCCTAGCTATTGAACGTTTAATTTAAGTCACAGTTATAGAAATCAAATTTACATTGACTATAAGTTTGACCTGTATTCGTGGTAGTAGTGAGTAGCACTGTCACTGGCAATATACGTGTATGCTATTTATTTTAGTTTTAGAATTTGATTACCACATAAATATTTGAAAATATTTTTTTAATTAAAACAATATATTTCTTAAAGCATAACGTCAAAGTTTAGTTTATAGCAGGGATGGCTAGACCTGTAGAAAATGAGAGCCATTTAGCATTTATAAAAAAATATTTGAGAGTTGCATTGAATCACCAGAGTCATTTAAACCTAGTTTGGAAATAATTTCCTAGTAATCCCTGTAACATATTTTTTTCATAAATATTCTGCGACACGCAAAGCGAACACAGGAAAGCCATATGTGGTTCTTGAGCCGCCGTTTGGCCACAGTTGTTCTATAGACACTAAATACTATAGTAATGCTAGGCCTAAAAATACAGTAGAAATAGCCCTATACTTATGATTTCTTAATAATATAATAAGATAATTTCATTAAATCTATTTTGAAATCCAAAGAGTTCGTACGTTCACAAAAGCTGCACGTAAGCATGTAATGACTGCACGTGTTTAAGGTTTGTGAACAGATGTCTCATTGAGATTACAATTTTACTTGAATGAAGACGCCGTTCCGTCTCTTGACCATTGTGAATATTAACATTTTAAACCCGATGTTGCGACACACGTTCAAAGGAAAGCTAAGTGAACAACCATGAAATTGTTGCGAATAAATAGAGTTATTAAATAATTATCAAATGTAACATAATTTTCGGTACACAAATATTGTTAACAAATACTTTGATATTGTTAGATCATTCTGAAAATGAAAAATGTCACAAAAATGTTTTGTAATTTAATCATAACAATGCAGTTATACATACATAAAAAACATAAACATAGTCACATACATACTTACATACAAACATACATACATGCATTCAGACATACATACATATATATACACACACATACATACATACATGCATACATAGATACCAACGAACATACATTTATATATGTGTGTGTTGTGTGTGTGTGTCTGTTTTGCGTATGAGTATGGAGTCATGTTTGAAAAAAGAGGATGCTTTAAGGAAAACATGTTGTTTGACACCTTAAGTTTGGGCGAGCTTTATTTTTTGGAATGTTGTTTTTTCCAAACGCTATCCTGTTATAATACACCAGATTGACCCATTGTCCAGATTATATGCGTGGTTTCTGTGACTGGTAAAACTATACACCGCGGGGAAAATTACCCCACTGGACCAGAATATTCCCACCAGACCAGATTAGTATACATTTAGACCAACATAAATTATAATATTTCCTTACATTCTTGGAGTGTTCTCACCGTGTGTGAAGATAATCAAGAAATTGTTGGAATTTAATTTTTACAGCCTCAACCAATCTTCCCTTTGAGCTGCGCTGCTGCATGGCCAAGTAGATATATGACCAACAACGTGCATCAGTTTATAATACCCGAGCAGTAAATTTTGATGACGATAACATAAAATCTGTTTTTGTGGGGTGTACACTTTTTCACGTGCAATTGATGCTGTGCAACTTATCGCATTAGTTTTGTTATTTAGCATACTGACCAAGTAACAATAGAGGGATCATTTGTCTTTACAATACATTTCATAGCTTACGCGTTAAATTCACCCACAAACATCCATCTACAGTTAACACATTTCAAGTCAAAACAGGCGACATGTATATTCGGCCAATAAAAACTAAAACTTTTAATTTTTATACCTATTGGTATGGTTTTACATACTGTTAAAACACATATGAACATATTAAAACAATAATAACACTAACTAATCTATTTTAATTGTTTATATGAATGTAATTATGAATGGGTTTTATGTTGACGACATGGTCTTTTTCAAACATACACATTTTTAAATATTCTATAAAAACACACATATGCCTGAATTTGAAATATAATACATTTTAAGATTCAGAAATGAATACTCTTTAAAACCATACAAGGCACTCAAAAAAGTGTTACTCTTCAAAAGTTATCAAACTTTATATGCGAGGGACATGAGAATGTCAATTTTTTTTAAAACGCCTATTAAAAAAAAGGGGTGATGGGGGGTCGGTTACTTCAGGGCCATGAGCTACATTCTGACAGGAACAGAGGAGAACCACATCCTCCTCAGAGATAAAGTAATTCAACACATGAACACTGGCATTACATAATAACAACATGACTACTTGAATCAAAATGTGGCATGGATTGCCTGAGGAAACCAGGAAAACCAACACTATCAACATTTAAAACTCTAATAAAAATGCAAGACTTGCCATAACCAATGATAAGGATATGACTTAATGATATTCTGTATCGAAGGAGCGTCTCTAAATGATAAGATAAGATAAAGGTACGGAATCCAAAGTGTTCGCACGTGTTTGAAAAGCAACAAATATAACCAAGCATAAATTATTCTTTTAATGTATTGTTTGATTAAGTTAAGACCCATGGAGGTCAACTATAGCAGACGACTACACACGCTATATAGAGATAAACTAAAAATGCATTAATTTAATTACGGTACATTCGATCGATCTGAAATTTTGATACAATGCATTGTTGGTCTATGTGCAAAATTTCAGCTCGATATGATTATGGGAAGTGGTTCATTTTTTACGTTTGTTTTTCTGCGGACGGGCGGGACCACGACAGATAGAAAGAGAGACAGAGAGACAATACGGTGAAGTCAATATAAATGATTTTATTTAAAAAATCCTTTTTTCGCTCAAGGTTTTCTTACAAATTTTTAAAATTACTTTCTTAATAAGTAGATTTAGATGTTGAAGTGGTAAGAAGAAATAACTTTGCATCCCTTATTTAGTTATAATGCTTTATGGTTAAATCTACATTTTTTGTTTAATTTCCCAGTGAGCTCCTTTTATTCATAACATAATTTGACAATGAATAATAGCCAATTATATTTTCTAAAACAATAACTCAAAGTTTGAGTATTTATTGTATCCAAACGTTAGTGCTTACACTAGTACCGTTGTGCCGTTGTGTTTTAAAGCAGTTGTCTCCAGCCTGGGGTCCACGGACCACTAGTGGTCCGCGAAGATATGCCTGGTGGTCCGCAACTAAAGGAAAATTAAATTATTTACATTTTTTCTACTGTGGTGTATTTCTCTAGGGATTGTGCGTCTTTCCATACACAAGATGGAAAAGCTTGTTACCCGTTTTGGAGGCACCACGTCAAAAGAACATCAATGACACAGAGCGCAGATCGGACAACCGCGCCTACAATCAATTTTTGAGCCCTGTGTCGGCGCTCTTATGTCAGCGTTCTTATCACGGCGCTTTTATGTAGGCACTCTTTTGATGGGTCACCCATGTTGGCAAGCTGATCTACTTTATTACTTCTATTTAAATTTCTCAGGGCCACCATATCAGTAAATGAGAACGCACTGAGAGCTTCATATTTGGTGGCTAACTGCATTGCTGAGGCTAAAAAGCCATTCGCTATCGGTGAAAAATTAATCTTGCCCTCTGCTAAAGACATTTGCAGTAAACTTCTAGCAGAGGCTGCTGTTAAAAAGATAGCACATGTGCCATTGTAGGCTACCACTGTAACTAGGCGCATTGAGGAAATAGCCAAACTAATTGAGATACAATTGTTGGAGAGGATTAATTCATCACCGTGGTACGCACTCCAGGTTGACGAATCTACAGACATCGACAACAAGGCAATACTACTTGTTTATGTGAGATATATTTATCTTGAGGATGTACATGAGGATTTGTTATATACTCTATCTTTGTCAACCAACACCACGGGAGCTGAACTGTTCAAGTCATTGGATGGTTATATGTCAAGAGACCTTAAATGGTCCTTTTGTGTCGGCATCTGCACAGATGGAGCTGCTACCATGACCGGACGACTGTCTGGTTGAACAGCTCAGATTAAGCAGGCTGCACCTGAGAGTGAATCTACGCATTGTATCATTCACAGGGAAATGTTGGCAAGCCGAAAAATGTCACCAGAATTTAACAGGGTATTGATTGAAGTCGTTAGTTATTAACCACATCAAGGAACTCGCCCGTAACTCACGCCTGTTTAAGCAGCTTTGTGAGGAGATGGACGCAAAGCACAGATGCCTCCTTTTGTACACAGAAATAAGATGGTTGTCCAGAGTAAAATAGCTAAACAGAGTATTTGAATTACGAGAGCCATTCCAAAGATTTCTCTCAGAAAAGAAGTCACCGCTGGCAGCACATTTCAGTGACCAAGTATGGGTCGCAAAACATGCTTACCTTTGTGACAAATTCAGCCAGCTCAATGAACTCAATCTGTCTCTTCAGGGTAAAATGACAACTGTTTTCAAATTCGCTGACAAAGTAGCTGCATTTAAAGCCGAACTGGAGTTGGAACGGCGATTGAACAAATGCATTTTGGATATGTTTCAAAAATTAGCGGGGATTCTAGACGAGACTGAGCCTGAGCACTCTTTGTCCCAGTTGGTGCACGATCACCTGTCTTTGCTTTTAAAAAGAGTTTGAGCGCTACTTCCCAACCACAAAAGATCCAAGAACTGGCAGGGAATGAATTCGTGACCCATTTGTCAACAAACCAGGCGAATCTAGCATGACTGTGCCAGAAGCAGTTAAACTGCTCGAGATTGCAAATGACGGACTACTTTCCAGAAAACAACTCTTCCAGTCTTCTGGATTAAAGTCATGGCGGAATATCCTGAGATTGCCACCAAAGCAATTAAATCCCTATTGCCATTTCCGACATCCTATCTGTGTGAAGCGGGGTTTTCTGCAGTGACAGCCACGAAGACAAAACAACGGGAAAAAACAAACCCGTAAAAACAAAGTTTTTGACTATAAATCCCTCATATATGAGAAATAACTAACAGTATTGATTATTTTCAAACGCTACAAACATTTGCAGACTGAATCTGTCTTAACTCAACTTTGCTTCATAACCCTAGCGACCGAGCTCAGCATGACACGTAAAATGTAAACAAAAGCACGCCGGTACTTCGATGGGTCGCGTCAAAGCGTCAACTCAAACTTTCACGTGGAAAATCTGAAATTTTGATACGATGCATTGTTAGGTGAGACGGGTCCGTGTGCCAAATTTCAGCTCGATTGGATCACGGAAAGTGGGTCATTTTTTACTTTTGTTTTTCCGCCCGCCCATGAGAGAGATGACGACAGAAAGAGAGAGACGGCGGTGAAGTTAATATAAGGGATTTAATAAAACAAACCCGTAATAAAACAAACCCGTAAAAACAAAGTTTTTGACTATAAATCCCTTATATATGAGACATAACTAACAGTATTGATTATTTTCAAACGTGACAAGCATTTACAGACTGAATCTGTCTTAACTCAACATTGCTTCATAACCCTGAGAGGGGGAAAAGTCTGGTCACCGATTCACTTGACTGAGCTCAGCGTGACACGTAAAATGTAAACAAAAGCACGCCGGTACTTCGATGGGTTGACCTCAAAGCGACAACTCAAACTCTCACGTGGGAAAAAAACAATAACAAACCATGAATTGGAATTACATACGTTGTATTAGGATAAACTAAAAATGCATTAATTTAATAACTGTTCGTTCGATCCATCTGAAATTTCGATACGATGCAGTGTTAGGTGCGACGGGTCCGTGTGCCACATTTCAGCTCGATCGGATCACGGGAAGTGGGTCATTTTTAAATTTAGTTTTTCCGCCCGCCCAAGACAGAGATGACGACAGAATGACAGAGAGAGAGAGAGAGAGAGAGAGAGAGAGAGAGAGAGAGAGAGAGAGAGAGAGAGAGAGAGAGAGAGAGAGAGAGACGGCCGTGAAGTTCATATAAGGGATTTAAAATGGACATAAGAAGCACACTTCGGGTGTGATTGTCTCACATTACCCCCAGATGGAACCGTCTCGTTGCAGAGAAACAAGCTCAGGTTTCTCATTGATTTAACATTCTAGTAAATTAAAATATTATATAATGTTTAATTCACTTTTTGTGTAATTTTATTTTATTTTGAAGGCATGTTTAAGAACAATTAAATTAAAACTATAAAATCAAAACAATCTAAATTACCTGTACATACAATCAATGCAGCCGCAAACCATCCCCCCCCCAGATCCCCTCCCCTCCTAAAAATTATCAAACTTTTAGTGGTCCGCGGCGTTAAAAAGTTTGGGGACCACTGTTTTAAAGTATCTGTTTCTTGGTTATAATTAGTGGGTTTTCCAAAACAACCGGATCTTTCAATATGTGTTTGAGTGCTTCTTGAAATGTTTCAGTTTGACGGCATTTGTTAAACGTTGACAGTTTGTTAGTGCTTTGATGTGTCTTTATAACTTTTTAAACATCTGTTTAATTTACATTCCTGGAACGCTATCTCGAACTCTTAGATTAGTGACAGTCGACATCAACTGGACTCCAACGTTATCAGGTGTGTACGGTGTTGTTGAGAGAATGTGTGGTTGAAGTCAATTTTAAAAGACATAAATAGATATTTTGTGCATAGCCTAGAGGATTTTTAAAAAGTTCTTATTTGCCATTTAACACTGAATTAGATTAATAAGATAAATAATTATATGTTCTTATATTTACAGCACATATTATCAGACAAATGTTGTTGTTTAAAAAAAAATCTCCTATGAAGTAGTCAAACTGCCTCCTCTGATATTGTTCTCAGAACGTTCATTCCTCTATGCCCACAGACTTCATGCGTTACTTATATTAATAGTATTGAGTCGAAGAGAGTCTGTCACGAAGCTAGTTGCATGTTTGAAGTCAAAGAGAGTCTGTCACAAAGCTAGTTGCATGTTTGAAGTCAAAGAGAGTCTGTCACGAAGCTAGTTGCATGTATGAAGTCAAAGAGAGTCTGTCACGAAGCTAGTTGCATGTTTGAAGTCAAAGAGAGTCTGTCACGAAGCTAGTTGCATGTTTGAAGTCAAAGAGAGTCTGTCACGAAGCTAGTTGCATGTTTGAAGTCGCGCATACTGAAAAAAAAATTTGACTTTAATATTTATTATAGCAGTTTTTGCTTATTGATAAAACAAGTAAATTTATGATCATGATGAAGGATTTATGTCTAAAGATTATTTGAAAGTCGGAAACAAAAATAGACGGTTTATGGGTTCGGCGCCATGGTTAAGATACAGCATTACATTGAGGTATTAAATGCGTATCATAAGAACAATTTGAATAAAAAACGAGATTCTAAGTTTTTTTACGATCATGAAAAGGTTACGTTTCTGGGTTCATTTTTGTCAGAACTCATGCAGCTACGGACACTCAATAAAAGGTCAACGCATTAATTGCTATTCTCGATATGCGAAGACATGGGTTGGTATTCAACAGACACACAAAACAGAATAAAAAATAAAAAAATAGATCTAATTTTGATTCTTTTTAAATGCGTTATTTAAAGTCTATATATAATTGACATTATTAATTTTTGATAGATAAGAATTATACATCTTAAAGAAGCCTTTGTTTGCCTTTTTATTTCTTGTGTTCTTTATTTTCTTTATTTTCGCATACGCTGTATTTCTACGTGTCTGTCCACCATTCACTATATGTTTTTATGGTTCTAAGTATGAAACCTAATTACCCATGTCTCCACCGCTTAGCGATCTTACGTTTGATAGATTGGTGGAGATTGATCTCGTTGTATTTGAAGTCGCGACCCCTAACACACAGGTTGGGAACCGTTGATATAGATAATATGTTACAGACGATCCAAAATATTTACATATTTTTATAAATTCTTTTTCAGGCCCCAACTTAGTCAATCAAAACATGACGTTGTCTTCCCCTCGCCCACTTTTATCAGTTGGCAGTTATGCATTAATAGTTTTGAACCATTTTATTAAAAAAAGCAACATTATTTACGTTGATATGCCCTCCACCCCAGCCCCATTTCCCGACACGTTATCGAATAGCTACGCATGATCTCACCTCATTGAGTTTGAGTTAAATGGTTGATTGGGTGATAAAATCAAGCTTTGAAATAAAATACAAGATACGGAAACTTGTGTGAACGAATCAATAAATTAAAGCTTTATTAAAAAATAATATACGAGGAATTTTTCGAGTAATGCCCTTACTTGTACAAATAATCGAACAAATGTATTTAAAATAAATTTACATTATATAATACATATATTATGTATGGAAAACAAAACTATCAATAAGTAAAGATAGAAAATAGAAAAACAAAACAAAACAAACAAACACATATATTACGTATAGAAAACAAAATTATTAATAAATAAAGATAGAAAATAGAAAAAAAAAGAAAAAAAAACAACAACAAAGAGTGGTACTATTTCTTTAAAAAAAATACAGGAACAACCAGAGAAACAAAGTACAATGTATCAAATGTGCTACAGAGAAGAACACTGAGGGAATTACGTTAACACTTCACAGCGAGTTACTCGGCTTTAAATTGACCTCCCAGCAGCTGTTCCTCCCACTCTCAATTATACATTATTATGGGAATTCAACAATCTAGTCCAAATTGTACAGCACATTTTATCTGAAATTGAAGAGGCTAAATGATATTTTCTTAAACAGTATGTCATTACCGTGTTTGTTAGGGCGGCAATTGTTGTTTTTACTAAGCAATGTTGAAGTTAATGCCATTGAGAGGGCGAAAAAAACCCACCTTTACACTCACACTGGACCAGACTAAGTAAGGAGACAAAAACAGATCATGTGTACATAACAGAGGAATGGTTTTTCTTTTAAGTCAACGCCCCTTCAAACTATTAATTATATAAAAGAGAAAAGAAGTAAATGATATCTCTTCAAACAAATCCGTAATAATTTATTTGATCAAACCGTTTAAATAACCTAAGACAATGGTATCTTTTAATTGACTCGTCAGACATCGTCTAACACGACCAACAGACTAACAATGAGCTTCTCGGTTTGGTGTGATAATTAAACAACCCCTTAAAAACAAAGTTTTTGACTATAAATCCCTTATATATTTTACATAACTAAACGTATTGATTATGTTCAAATGTGACAAACATTAACAGACTGAAACCAAATTATCTCCCTTGGCTTTAAAACTAAGTCAAAACTCTAGCAGACGACGACTTTTGTTTTTCTAAATAGTGCTTTATATATATATAATAAAACTAAAAATGCATTAATTTAATTACGGTACGTTCGATCGATCTGAAATTTTGATACGATGCATTGTTAGGTGAGACGGGTCCGTGTGCCAAATTTCAGCTCGATGGCTTCACTGTAAGTGGGTCATTTTCGACTTTTGTTTTTCCGCGGGCGGACGCTCGTCGCGGACGGGACGACGGTCGAGTGACGAACGACGAATGAGACGGTGGTGAAGTTAATATAAGGGATTTAAAAAGATAGCCTTCTCCACCTCATCAACTGCAATGACTGTACATGCACATATATACATATATATTATATTATATATAATCGACTCTCAGTTACGCCTCTGTAACAGATACACGTTAGGCTGCCCCACCGTCCCGACTATTAGGGCTTAACTGAAACAACTGTAATTACCGGGCAAACAACGAGACACTTCATGCAAACACGATGGTATCTGAGTTAAATCCTGCTACGTTAATAAGGGCTCAGACCTTTCGCGTCGACAATAACCAGTTGTTTTAAAGAAGATAGTTGTATTCATAGCGATATTACAATTTAAATTCGTACACCCAAGCTCTGTGCTAGGAAATATTACATTTAAAAGGTGTGTAAAAGAAATGAATTTTTTTATACCAGGTAAGGAAGACACATTAAGAAAGAGATAGAGACATATTATTACCGTTCAATCACTAATATATATATTTCTTATAGAGTAAGAGGAGTATACTCCTGATAACTTTATAACCGATTGTTGTGTTGAATAGCGTTTTATCTTATTAACAAACGTTATCCCGCTAACACATGCAAGGCTGACAGGAAGTTTAAAATATCCGAATGAGTAGATTACCATGCCGTTATATTCATTTCAACGGTGGACATGCTTTAAAAAAATACCCTAGGGGCTGTCCATAAAGTACGTCACGCTATTTTTGACCATTTTTTACCCCCCCCGTCCCCCCTGTCACAAACTGTCACAAATCTCGGGACCCCCCCCCCTAAAGTACGTCACACTTTCCAAATTTTTTTTATTAACACCTAATTAAAATATTTAATTTAATACTTAAAATACACTTCACTATTAAATTGTATTAAAATATAAAATTTCCACTTAAAAGTAGGGATGTACCGGATTCAAAACTTTGAAATCCGGCTGGAGCTGAAGTGGGCCGGATTTATGAAGTGAAGTCCGACTGGAGCCGGAATCATATTTGTTAAAATGGCTAGATTCCGGATTTTCCGGGGCAATTATGATTATGAATATATATGTTACGGCCAAAGCCCGAAGTCCGGCCACTTCGCGAATTGGCCGGCCAATTCGCGAAGTGGCCGACGTGTCTGGCCAAAGCCCGAAGTACTTACAACTAACAATTGTAATTTGGGCTTTGGCCGGCCAATTCGCGAAGTGGCTGGGTATCCTTGGCAAAAGACCGAGGTGGTAAGGGAATACTACCCGGTTATCAATCGCTTCTGGTGTGTTGGCATGTACGGGGTAGGAAAAGGGTGCGACGCTGTGACGATATTATAGCGTTAGTCTTTCCTTTTCGGAGAAGGTCCAGACATTGTGACTAGTTATTATTTTTCTGACACACAGGTTTCAGTCAGGGCCGGACTTAGGGAATTGGAGGCCCTAGGCGAAGTGAATTTGGTGGCCCTAAATGTAACAGAAAAATAAAAAAATGATTATGGAAAGATTTTTGTGGGAGGCCCCCACTAATGATGAGACTAATTGGAGGCCCTAGGCGGCTGCCTAGTTTGCTTATGCTTAAAGCCTGCCCTATTTCAGTGTGAGTACTGTATTACTCGTATTTATAACGTCCACACAATCAACGTTCCCAGTTGAAAAGATAAGTCATATGGCACGTGTTACATGTGTTGTCGGGTGTAATAACACAATACTAAGTATACTGAGGCTATTATCTTATCATTAATTGTTAGCTACGATACGTTGTTCTGTACTGGAAAGTGCTAAATCAGCAGGTGAACAAATCCATGCCGATTCGATCACAGCACGTTTCGATCCTTTTGTTTTAACACCTTGTTTTATTTATTTATTTTTTGTTTTGTTTTGTAAATGATTTTTTTTAAAATATTTATTTTTGGTATAAAAATAATGTAATATACTATAATTATCTATTAAAAATTATAAGCAATATGGAATACTTATTTTTAACTTTGAATTTATGATAGGTTAATTGAAAAAAAGTTTATACGCTGACAACCTGTTAATATTCAATGCGAATTCATGATTGTGGTATGTGCACCATTTTCTGAGGTAGAAAGTCCTTCCAATCCTATCTAACTTCACCCCCATCTCGATCCGATGTAATCGGACAATAAAAAGGCCCTGTGGTCAGATAAAAGTACGCACATTCTCTCTGCCCACTCCCTTTTTTTACATTGTCCATAAGTGTTGCCAACACACGGGGTCATGTGGTCGTCACTTAGTCTAGCCCTTGTAACATGTAATTATGTAACATGTGCCAGCCAACGAACAGTCCCTGGTTTCGCTATCATTTGTAATTAACAATCAATTTAAGTATGAAATCTTACTAGTCAACCTTCAATCTGCTCATGACTTCTTTCTTCGGGCTTTGGCCAATCGACGCTAGCCATTTCGCGAACTGGCCGGCCAAAGCCCGAATTTCGGGCTTTGGCCGGCTAACATTGGCCACTTCGCGATTTGGCCGGCCATTTCGCGAACTGGCCGATTTCGGGATTTGGCCGTAACATATATATAAATTAGGGATCTACCGGCCAGCCGGATTTATGAAGTGAAATCCTGCCGGAGCCGAAGCTGTAGCCGGATTTTAAAAATTACATAATAAAAAGGAAACAAAACCATTTGACTAAAAACAAGATTAGCTTGACAAATTATGTGACCAGCTCTTGTGCTATATTTAATCTGTTTATTATGGTCCTATGAATTATATTTCATTAAAAAATATTCACTGGACATCATCTGTGTTCATCCATAGTTACGACTGACATCAATCTTTCACAATCATCGTTTCCTGGAAGGAAAATTGCAGACAGATCAACTCGTCCTCATCTAGCCACTCAACAGCCTCTGTATGTGCATTTTCTCCTCTGGCAATAACTACCATGGGTTCTCTTTCACTTCTAGAAGTGATTTTCAAAGGACGGATGCGTTTTATCTGAGTTGATTCTTGAACAGTTTCGGTGGGCAGATTTTCCTGAGCCCGAGCTCTGTGTTGTCCTGTATGTTTCTTCAACATTTTTTGTGAGGCAAAATATGAGTGACATACTTTGCAAAGTCGATCAAATAAGCTGGTAATCATATGGTTGCACTTTGAAAGCTCCTGTTGATCTTGGCATAATTTCATCAAATGTGAGAGTTTGTGCTACAAACAAGGAAGGAAATTTATGAGAATCTGCATCTGCTATTTCTTAAGCTTTGAGTCCATCATTTGTTTGGTTGATTGGGATTGGAGGAGGGAAGAATCTTTAAGGTAAAACGTTAAAATATGAGCTTCGCACTTTGTCGCAACATTTCATGTCCTGATATTTAATAACAATTTGAGTGAAATATTGACTGGTTCGAACATGATTGTCAAACCATTCCTGATCCTTCGATATCAGTCCTGCTGTATGCAATTCAGATTTATGAACAACACATTCAGGAGATACGCATTTTAATGCTATTTTGACATAAAACTAATTCTAATGTTTCACAAAATGTTTGAAAATTATTTTTAAGCTATTTAAATCCTACTAAAAAAATATAAATAAATTATAAAAAAATACTAAAAATAATAAATGTGTGACATCACACATGGCCTGACCCCCCCCCCTGTCACAAAGTGTCACACTTTCTTAGACCCCTTCCCCCCCCCTCGGAGCGTGACGTACTTTATGGACGGCCCCCTAGATTAAAATTTCTGTTGTGCGAACTAAAATGTTTCCCCAAGTCAATAACAATGGAGATAACAGAGACAAACAAGCAGTTCGAAAACTCTCATGGATTGGTAACAATTTTTTTAAAAAAAGTAAAATGTGTAGTTTTGTTCAGAGGAGATAAACCTTTAAAGGAATGTTTTGAAACCTCTTCTCAGAAACGAAAGTAAAACAGAGATTAGGATGGTTTTCTTTATTAAAAAAATATTGGATCCATCAGTGTTGTTAACTCCTGGGAAATTTCCCAAAATCGTGGGAATTTTGGAATTTCGAAATTTATGAGGATTTTTTCTTAAATATGGGAATATTTGAGATTAACAAATTTTTAAAATTAAATACACACTTGAATGACAATAAAATAAAATGATTTGAAAAATGCTCAATTTCAAATAAGAAATACTTTTTTTAGGGTGGGGGGAGGCTTTCTGACGTCATATTTGTTTATTTTTAGCGTGTCTAGGTTTTTTATTTCGGATCTAAGTTTTTTTATTTACGTGTTGGCTAGATTTTTCTGCGCTTCGCCAACAGGATTTAATGCATGTAGGAATTTTGAGTCTAATTTGGGAATTTTTTTTACTCCTGCCTGGGAAAAGTTGGCACCTTGACTTAACAACCCTGGGACCCATATTTGTCACCGTTCCCAAAGTGATTTCTTCATCGACCTTACACTGGCTTAGATGGTGTTTCAAATAATGTAGGTAAGAAATTATAGCCTTAAAGTAATTAAGTAATTTACAAAATACATAAATGTGTGCTCTTTACCATGCACGTGTCCAGTTGTCTTAACATTTCTGTGGCAGTTGAATTCAAGATGAACACAATACACAAGAATTGAAAGTTAGACTTTGACTGTTAAGAACATCATTTTTCCAGTTAATTGTATCGCTGAAAAATTTCTCATTTCAAGCTCATAGAGGCAGAAAGTATCTAGTCATGAAAATCTGTAGAATGGTCTTGACGTATTCTTCCTTCTCAGATTATCTTATCTTATCTTAACGGTTACAGACGTTCCTTCTATACAGAAGATTATTGCGTCCTATGCTCATCTGTGGCTCGTGTTTAGTCCTGCATTCTTATTAGAGTTTTAAATGTTGATAAAGTGTTGGTTTTCAGGGATTCTTAAGACAACCCATTCCAAGCCCGAAATCCGGATGGGAAGCTTAGGTGGCACCATCTTCAAAAATCTTTTTTTAAATATTAATTCTCATTCGTTAACCACTGCTTACATTTTTTACAAAGATACAGTCAAGCCAAAAGAGACTGTTACACTATGACTCTATGATCTCTTAGTGTCATGCACCCATTACCACGAGTACACACATCATTTCAGGGTGCGTTTTGAATATTAAATAAAAAAATTTAAATACTTTTTTATCATACATATTACAGACAGACACTCCATATATATAGACGATTTTCGCTTCCTAAGCTGTTCCGAAATATATGTCTAATCTTGCATTTTTAATATTATTTGAATTTCGATAGTGTGTTTGGTTTTCCCTGGCTTCTTCGGGCGACTCATCCACGCTTTAATGCCAGACGAGAAAAAATAGGATTTGGATATGTTGTTTCTTAGAATGGAACAAGAGAAGTTTTTTTTTATCCCGATGTTTATCAGAGTCTTGTTTAAGATTGTTGTTATATTTCTAAGTTAGAATCTAATGTCTTATATATTATTAAAACTTTGATTTAGTTGTTCTGTGCTCTAGTGTTGCTAGGTTTGAGTAATTTAACTAATGGAGTTATAATGTTGGCGTGAATGGTTGTCTCTTATTTCTCTTCGAGTTATATGAATTCAGTAATGACAAACCTACTTTGATCTGGAAGAGCTGAAATTTAAGACGGAAAAGGTCTCCAGTAGCATTTTATTATGATATAAATAGTGTGCAATTTCCGCGAAGGCCTAAGAGAAATTTTATGATTTCAAACAGTTAATCCCAAAAAATAGTGGTTCTCAAACATAAAACAATATGAGTGTGGTTCCTTGTAATAAATAGTTTGAAGACTAAAAAAAAAGGAGGAAATTGTGAAAAAATAACAATTATGTATTCAGTATTTACTACATGTTATAGAATCTTTAAATAGCATTTTTATTCGTTTTTTTTTCTTCATAAATTAATAATAACTTATTTTTTTATTAGATACAATTCTGTTATTTAATGTAATATTTAAAATTCCCCGATACTTAAGTAGAACATATAAATATGCATTTGATTTTTGCTAAGGTACCCCACTTTGAGAACCGATTCCTTAAAAAACTTCAAGATTAGACAGTTAGCACACGCTATATCATTTAAAAGAGGATGAACTTGATCACAATTCCAATTAAGCAAGTCGTACAGGGCATTATCTTAAGGATATATACAACACTTCAACTTGTTTACAAGAGTCAACATAGTCAGATAATCGATCGTAGGTTCAACATACAAAAAAATTGATTTCATTAAGAGCGACAAGATTTGAATTCACTGAATTCAAAGTTGAAAATTAAATACTGCGTTTAAGACCATGAGAACTTTTAAATTGCTCGTCAATCCTTCTCAATTGCAAATCTCTATTTGTGATACAAAAGATCTGCTAAGAAAATGAAGATATTACTTCTCTTAATTTAAGTACATTAAAATTTGAAGCGATTAAAAATATTTCAGTTTCTTTAATTTGTTTCATCTTGTTTGAAATTTAGAATTTACAGTTATAAAATGATCTCAATTTGGCTAAAAAAGTAACTATTAATCCATATCACTCATTCTCAAAAAACGACTTTAAATTTTATGGGGAGAAATTTGTGATATAATTTTAAAACTTCTACATTAAAGAAAAGTTCATTCCTAGTTAAAAAGCACAGCTCTGTAACCCCTTATCCTTTTCCAGTTTCTTATATAGCACATACTGCAATACAATGTCTAGTTAAGTTAGTTATATACTTTTATCATCTTAAGTGCTCATTATCATGTGCTAAATATCTCTACCTTGACACATTTATCATAAACGCACGTTCCTAGGAATCCCGTTTATCATCTCGTGTGTCCCCTTATCTTGTCCTAAATATCTCTACTTTGACACAATTATCACAAACGCATACGTCTATGAATGCCGTTTAACTCTTGCATACACTCCGAAGGAGACACCTGGCGAAGTGTCTCGTTTTACTCTTTTTAATTTTATTTCAAATTTCTAAAGGCAAATAGCAATATTGCACTAAGTAAGATATGAATGAGAGGATTAATTATGTATTAAAGGTGCCATCCATAAATGACGTCAGCCACCTAGTGTAGGAGGGAGTCACACATTTGAGACGATGTGTCACGAGGGGGGTGTGTGTTTAAGAAATGAGACGTCACATCAAACACTCGCAACTTGAAATAAAAGTTCCACTTACATATTGAGAGATAGATTAGAAGTGCGATGTGTACATTTGTAAAGAGCTGTGTGAAATTTAGCTCATTCAAAAGCAGCAAAATGTTTAGCTCTGTGCAAGTGTTTTGAGTTTGGCATTGGGGTACTTCCTTTTCCTTACCCTGAGCCTGGACAATAACTTTTTTAAAGAGTTTTGAAAATTGGACTAATTCTGAAGGTAACCAGTCTTCGAAATCACTTGAATATTCTTCCATTATCTTGGCTGCTGCCCATCGGATGGCGAAATTGCTGAGCTCAGATAGGTTTGTAAGAAAGCCAAATTTGTCATGGATGTCTTTATATGGGCCTAAACGATGCTGTAGGGCTCGAAAAAGTTTGTCAATGATTACCAGAAATACCTCAACCTTGAAACTTTTGTCTCGGGGAGAATACTGTTTTGGTGATGTCTCTTTATCAAACTGACGCCCTTTTTTTAAACGCTTTTATTTAAGTCAGTGGCGGATTTAGCTATACGGCAGGGGGGCGGCTTGCCCCCCCCGCGCCCCTTTTGGGTCTAAAATGGCGCCCCCTAAAGTCGCCCTCGATTAACACTAAAAAGTTGTCACAAGAGCAGAAAAAAAGATTGCTAAAGACGAAACTTCTAATCAACACCAAACTGCTTGCTAAATATCGTATTTCAAATGACGAAACTTTAATATTTGGTTTAAATCTATCACTCGCATCTGAATTATCGGCGACACTTGATAATGAAGTTAAGTCTGCACAATTCTTTTCTTTAATTATTGATTCAACCATTGATATATCTAGAATTGATCAGATGTCAGTTTCTTTACGTTAATTTTTTTTTAAAGCAGGACATGTTGTGGAAAGATATATAGGCATTTATACTTTGATAAACAGCGGTTGGAAAGCGAATAGTGGGCTCACCTCACAAGCTGAGGGGCATGGGATCTAGCCCACGTTAAAGCCACAATAAAAATGGAAGGACTAACGCTAAGAAAGTCCTACGATGACCTGGAAGGGAGATGGGGCGTCCACCAAGGTCTACCAAGCACCGCCCCTAGTAGGTTCTAATGGAAACATTAGGACCCCCCTACGCCCACCGTTTATGAGACTTTAAAAACTATAAGAAAAAATGAATAAAAAATGCTGCCGCATTTGCTGAGAAGATTTTAACGGAACTAAAAAAGCGAAACATTGATTCCACACTCTTTCGACGACAGGCATACTCTGGAATTAAGAGTGGCCTTCAAACTCAAATAAAGAAACTTTCACCCAATTGTTGTGCCCATGTTTTGAATTTGGTTACTATCGAATGAATATATGTAAACTGTAAACAGTGATGTACAGTTGTTTTTCGACACAGCTGAAAAGTTGTATGAATTCCTTACGTCTAGTTTTACCACGTCTACATACTCTTAAAGAACACCAGAAATCTCAATATGAATAAACAGTAGATACTCTGAAACGACTTTCTGATACAAGATGTGCAAGCCGTTCGCATGCTGTTCATGCAGTTGTTGGATCATTCTCTGCTATTCTAGCCACACTTGATTCAGGGGAATCAACAGAATATTATAAATGAAGTGTCAGAGCAGAAGCTATCCGTTTTAATAACAAAATATGCTCTTGTTTTTCTTATGCTATTTGTACAAAAGTTATCTTCGTGTTATCAAACTAATTGCAACGCCCTTGCAAAACAATTGATCGATGTTGGAAGAAATAAGTTTGTTGAAATGAGAAGCGATGAAGTTTTTGAAATTCTGAATGTAGATGTCAAATAATTTATTAACAAAAATGGTTCAAAACTAGATATTGAAACAGAATTTAAAGAAAAGTGAATTGCAAAAAAGAAAAGCATGGCATACGAACTTAGCAGAGATAAAATGGCTAATGATCCACACGCTTTAAATCTAAAACGTATTTCACTATCATGGATACACTTGTAACACAAATAGATGATTGATTTAATGAGATTTGGAGCACAGTTACTTATTTCTATTGTATTGATCCATCACAAATGTCGGAAGAAAATAAAGATTATTTTCAAAGTTTATGCAAAATTTACAAACACGACATTAACCTTGAAGAAGCAATCAGGAAATATGATACCTTCAAAGATTTGTAAAAGAACTCAGCCGTTCTTGACTGAAAAACAAATGGCATCAGGTCTCCCTAATTTGTCAAAACTCTATAAAATGTATTTGACTCTTCCTGCTGAAAGAAGTTTAAGTAGATTGAAACTCATCAATAATTATTTGCGCTCAACAATGACAAACGAACGTCTGTCTGGATTGGCATTAATTTCAATTAAACGTGATCTAGCTGAGAATGTTGACTTTGAATCAACGATAAATCGTTTTGCTTCAATAAATTCACGTAGAAAGCAATTTATATATAATGGCTCAGGGCTCTATCTTATCTTATCTGTTATAGACGCTCCTTTTATACAGAATAATATTGCGCCCTATGCTTATCCATGGTTTGTATTTATTTAAGGAAATTACAATCATTGTTTGTGTAAAGTTCATTGATTTTCCCAAAGTTTGATGCTCAAACTTCCAGTGATAAATTATTTTTTGAAATTCTGAAGTAATTTTTTAAGTTTATTTATAAGTAAAATATTATTTACACTCTTTATGTGTGTGTTACTAATCTTGACCAATCCGCTCCACCAAAGTCTCTATGTTTTTCATTATTTGTTGCATCAAATTACCTGGTCTTAAACTGAACTATTTTGTCAGCTAAAATTATCATTTCATTCTTTCAGATAAAAAACTATTACAAGAACTAAAAACAGTAGCTCTTTAAATTTTGTTAGTAAAAATAAGTTGTTCTCTGTGGAACTTATTTCATAATTTACTGTCATCTTTTTATCCTACATATGATATTATGCATATAATAAGTATATGATAAATTATTTCTTTAATTACTTAGGCCTTTTATTAATTATTAACATTTTTAAAAATACATTATATTTTGTTTGCATTTGTGACTTATTACTCTCCTGAATATAAAGAAATTGTATATTGAAGAGATTCATTGCAATGGTTTGAAGTAAACATAAAGAATTTTAAATAATTACGGTACATTAGATCGATCTGAAATTTTGATACAATGCATTGTCATCCAAGATCTATCTGTGGTAAAATTTTGAGATCTCTAGGACCATCAGAAGTGGTTTAATTTTACGTTTCAAGATTTGAATGAAGGATGGATGGATGGATACAACATACAAACAGTGTAACTTAAATAAAAGCGTGTAAAAAACACTTTCAACATCAAGTCTTGCTGGCCGAAATATAAGAGTGATCGATTGCCGACATGGGGGTACGAGGTTCAATTTTCAGTTAGGGAAAATGTAATTATAATAAATTGTATTATACATAAATTTGTAATGAATATTATTTCTTTTTACCACTATCATATTTAAGTTAATGACAATGAAGTTTAACTAATTAAATTGGATTGATAAGGCCGAAAATCAATTTTAAAAAATGTTGATACTAAAAAGTAGAAAAGAAAATAATGACAAAAATATTTTTTAAAAAAGGAAATGCTTTTATTTACATATAGAAAGTGAACTAAAAAGAAGAAAATAAAAATATTTTCTATGAAAACAGGTGAAATCGGTGAACCTATCTATTGCACATAAAAGCGTGGGGCGTTCATCACAACTCTCTATTGGTTACAAGGCTGCGAAACATAAAAACAAATTTGTATGCATATTAATAAACAATGAAAGTTTCACAACTTTGATCATATAAATGCTGCTATCACATTAATTAGAAATATGTATCTATATGTAAGAGAATAGTTGCAATGAGAAATGATTTGTGATGGGCGCCCAACGCTTTTATTGTGTGGGGGAGGGGGAAGTCTGGTCACCGATCGCTTGACCGAGCTCAGCGTGACACGTAAAATGTAAACAAAAGCACGCCGGTACTTCGATGGGTCGCGTCAACGCGTCAAATCAAACTCTCACGTGGAAAAATAAAACAATAACAAACAGTGAATTTGAATTACACACGTTATATAAAGATAAACTAAAATTGCATAAATTTAATTACGGTACGTTCGATCGATCTGAAACTTTGATACGATGCATTGTTAAGTAAGTCGGGTCCGTGTGCCAAATTTCAGCTCGATCGGATCACGAGAAGTGGGTCATTTTTTACATTGTTTTTCCGCCCGCCCAAGACAGAGAGAGAGAGAGATGACGACAGAACGACAGAGAGACAGAGACGGCCGTGAAGTTAATATAAGGGATTTAAAAACACTTAGCTGCGGTGAAATCCAAGTAGTCCAGTAGAGATACTACTTGGATTTCACCGCAGCTAAGTGTTTTTTTTTCTATTATTTAGTTTTATTCGTTTCATTTGTGTACTTTTTGTCAGTTGAGGAAGGCTCTTTGTCGAAATTTTCGCTGTTGTGTTACGTCCTGTCAGGCCTACTAATACCCTGTTTTTATGTTATACATTTACCTTTTTAAAGCCTGATTGCAGTCTCACCCCCATTTTTTTCAAACATTTGCCTGCATCTTTATCATACACTATAATAAGTTTGGAGTACCTTAAATTATTGGTGGCTCCTGGCTTTAGCCCGTTCAGCACCCCCTTTTAATCGGTAATAGGGTGTGGGGGTCACTCATCGGTGACGATGTGTGACGAAGGGTTGAGGTTAAAAATGTGACGACATAAAAAACGCGCAACTTTAAATAAAAGTTTTACTTAAATATTTGATTGTTTACCGTTTATTTAATGACGTTTTCGATGGCTTCATGCGTGTTAGGACATCAGAGCGCATACTTACCCTAAATACATATTTAAATGACAAAAAATAATTTGCAACATGCTAATTTTTATTTAGAAAATACGGGTGGGGGGGGGTTCCAAAGCTTTGTGACGTCATATCATGAAAAATGGGTTGGGGTATAAGTATGAAGCTGGGGGATGGTGGGTTAAAAATCGGCATCCTCGCGTGACGTCATTTATGGACGGCCCCTTCAGTCGTGAAGGGGTGACACCATGAGCTACCGCCCCGGGTGACACCAACCCTAGTGACGCCTCTGATAACCCTAGAGTACATAATATTCTTATTATCCTGGCGGATCAGTGACTCAACCTAACTTAGACTCGCAGCGTCAAGTGTCTTGTCGGAAATCATCTTTAATCCACTTTATTTGCATTTTTAAAATCCGGCTTCACCACTTAAAAAATAAGCTGGGGGGGGGGAGGGGGGAGTGTCGTCTTATACGCCGGAATATACGTATGTATATGTGTGTGTGCGTGTGTGTGTGTGTGTGTGTGTGCATTTGTTAGGATTTTCACCAGTTATTATATTTATAAACGTTAAAAAAAATCAAAAATTTAATTTTTTAATTTAAAATCTGAGGTTATAAAAAAAAACAGAAAAACGTTGCTTTGTTTGCTCTGTTTCCTATGCGTAAATATGAAACAGAAAGGAAGTGATTTTCTTATATTAGCTAGACTATGTGCCTGGATCCCTTATTGCGTGTATAGCAAACTACCTTACACTGTGCGCTTACAATGTTTTAAAGTATATATAAAATAAACTGTTTTTAACGCATTACGCCCTTCAAACAAATTTTGTATTCATAAGCTTATAAAGTTTTCCTACAGACGACAATATTGCTTGAATAGCAGAAAACTTAAAATGGATTAAGTGGAAAAAACGACCTTAATTTCCACATGCTCAAACATACACTGTAGAATGTTTGTTGTAATGATAGAAATAAAAAAAAGTTATGGACCTTTCATAGCCACCTCGCATCCGCCCCAGACACACACATATTCTTGACAAAATCCTTAGTGGAAAATTATTTTTTTTTAAAAATCGAACCCGTTTCGTGTATTCTGTTACTGACCCGCCCGTTAATACCTCGCCATCCCCTACAAATAACCCGTCCTCTCATCCAACTGGGTGTCACTCTTCAACACACAGAGGTCACGTTTCCCCACCAGTGTACGAAGTACCGACCATCACTCACACCAACGTTTTTTGAAATTTTATTCAACGGAGTGTTTAAAAAGAGTTGATCTGCTGATTTTGAAAAGATAGAGTAGCGGCTGAGATAATATCCGCATTCTAGTGTGTCACGCTCTAGTTCTTGTAAAATTACCTTTTTAAACGTGAGTGAAGTGCGGTTGTAACTGGAACAGGGATATGTCTACAGTCCTGGGTTCATTTTGTTTGACTTGATTTTGTTGGAACTGTGCGCGTTTATTAGTGGTGAACATGTCTTAGTTTGACTAGTAGCAGACATTTATTTGTTATGTGATTTCGTTTCGGACTAACCTACTTGTCATTGCCTTGATGGTAATACTAATAATGGTAAAATGAGCAATTAAATAATAAATAACAAACAAAAATCAAATCACTTAATTTTTTTGTGTCTCAACTGTTCTTTAATTAAAGATTACTGTTTAAATTTTATAATATATGTTAAATAATAGTTTAATGATAATAGCTATTGTTGTTTTAAAAATATATATTTAAAAATCATTCAATT